>SNVD02001903.1:0-158654 GCA_013180625.2 Boswellia sacra | reverse complement strand
TCTCAGTGAAGCCACTGTACATACAACCCTTCAATCATGGGGTACCAACTCAATGCATCCCATGATTGGTGGATTGCATGTAGAGTGGCTACACCATAAAGAACTTAAAGGAGAAAGTCATCATACTCACGTAAGATATCTATGCAATCCCAAATTGATACACTTTCTTGTAACTAAGCATTTTGAAATATCATTATTGATTTTAACCTCACTTCAAATTTTAAAACAAAATAAATTAGAATGCTTTAGCTACCAAAACTGTGTACTACATTTGTCCATATAGGATTACATAGATGTATCATGTCAAATATGGTACATGCATGGATGTATTTTAGACTTTCTTCTTCTTAAGATGTAATTAATGTTAAAAAGTTAAATATAATTTCTTATCATTTTAAGAAAAAATCATCTATTGCTAAAAAAGTTATTTCTTCAAATAATAATATTGTATTAAATATTTAATATTTCTTTTTTTATCATGTTAGTGGTAGATGTATTATTGTATTTAAATGTAATGTGCATACTTAGTGACTTTTGATAATTAGGTTAATGCTCTATTTTATTTTGTTTAAACTATTACTTTTGGACAGATTAATAGTGCATTTTTTTTCTTCTCTGCTGATCAAAAATGCAATAGTAATACAAAAAGCTATTCTAATTTTTTTTAGGTTGTTTGCCTACCACCAAAGAAGAGCTTATGGATGATTAAAAAAAAAAAAAAGTTATTTTATACCTTTAGGAAAAGCTCCAAATTCAAGCTTATGAGAAAAGCTCTTTTTGAGATTTTTTTTAAGTTGTAAAATACAAAATGTATACTATATTTTAAAAGATTTAACTCATCCTTCTTTTCTTAAAAAGAAAAGGAAAAAGAAAAAGAAAAATTATTTTAGTAATTTAATATTAATAAATACTTATATATTATTCCAATCAACAACTTTTATATAAAAATTCTATTTTTACAAGCTTTACTCCAATAAGATCTACTTGTAGAAGTTGAAAACAATAGGGCCCTAAAAATGTCTAAACTAGGGATGATAATTTGACCAAATCTGAGGACTTATTGTGCCCCACATTGATGGAGCCGTATGACCAACTCCAATGGCAGTTAGGGATGGATTTGGGCTAAAATTCTTCTACCCTAATCAAGGTGTACTAAGTAAAGGTTGAGTCCAGCCCTTATCTCATCGCCCCACCTCACCCCATATGATATAGGTGTATCTATGCAAATTTTTAGAACTTGGAAACTGTTTGTAATTAAAGTTCTATATATATATATATATATATATATAGACATATATATAATTTTGGCTTGTAATTTTGGATTTCTTTATTATAAACTTTATAGATTATGGACTTTTTTTTTTAAACTAAACCACATTAGGCACTTGTAAACTATCTCATCAACTCTCAATGATAGGTGTCTATCTATGTATCATTTTTATATCAATTCATCTATGTTTTTTTGCTATAATCATTGGTATTTTTATGTTTTCGTGTGGTTTTGATGTTTGTAGGAGTTTTGGAGGAACTTGCACCGAAGTGAAGTAAAACCCTTCATTTTCACCTCTGCTAGTCAAGCATCTTCTCGGATTTAATTGTATTGATATACAATGAACCGGATAACATGTTATATACCGTTGGAAAGCTCTCAAAGTCTATTTTCTAGAGAAATTTACGGTTCATAAATCCATTCAGTGTACTGAAAGTTATAATCAAAACAGTGTGAGAAGTGTAGAAATGTAATTCCACAAATCACTGTAGCAGGTTACTGTAGCAGAGTATATAAACACATTTTAGGGTTTTATTTGAATAACTTGAAGGGGGGAGAACGTGTTGGAGGCAGCATTTCTGGATTTCTCTCATCCCCTAGAGTTCTTGAAGGAGAAAGAAGGCTTGCAAAGAGGAAGAACTATAATCCTAAGGAGATTCATCTACAAAGGAGATTTTCAAAGGATTTGCTAAGTTTTTCTTTTCCTTTTCAATTATGGAATTTCTCTGTATTGTATTTATGTTGTGTTTAAACATGTGTAACTGAATCTAAATTGGTTGAGGGTGATTTCAAAGCCCTTGATATGGTTTTTGTGAGTTGATTGTACAAGAAGTTGTTATCCAATTCTCTAATTGAAGTTGCTTGTATTTTCCCATATCTAATGCTTATGATTGTTTGCTGATTGTATTTGGAATGGCAACTGAATATAATCTGGTTGTTGTCTATTGCTAGAGTAGAAATCTTGATCCGTAATTGTCTTGAATTTCTAATCCTTAGTAGCAAAATTGTGATCAGATATTGCTATTGGAGAATACAACCTAAGTTAAATAATCCGAGCTTGTGTGTTTATTGCTTAGATCAACCTATCTTTCTTATCGTAATGCATCCATTGAATTAAATTTAGAGAGCTTGTTCTTGGTTGTTTACTGGATAGAGATTAAATAAAGAGCCTGTTTTGTTTAACAACAAAGTAAGGAAAGATTGGGATAAAAGAGCTTGTTGTTATCTACGGTTGATAATTTCAATGGTGTAATTGGATGACAATTCTATGATTAATTCGCAAATCCATATCTTGTGGCAGAGAATGATCCCTTAACCAGATTTCTTTCATTGTGTAATTCTCAATTGATTTAACTTTGCATTGTATTATTCTTCATTTGCTTTCGTATTGAGTTTAGTTAATCAATCAACAAAACCCCTCATTTAGTTTATTGTTGCTGAAAAATAATAAATTCAATTAGAATCAATCCTCGTGGGAACGATATCTTACTTATCACTTTATTACTTGTGCGACTAGTATACTTGTAGTTTTGAACGCATCACTCAACGTGGTACTTATGATGCGTTGCATTTTTGTAGTGCTCTATGCTTGCATTTTGTTGGTGTTTAAGCCTTTTTTGTGCCATTTATATGTGTTTTGCTTTGTTTTGCAAGTTGACTTAGTGTTGGCGTGTTTTTAGAACCTTCAAGGAGCTACTAAGATGAAATTTGTGAAGTGTTTTACTCCGTTGCTGGACAGTCAAATTCCTAAAATTAATTGTTTCGATCTATAGTGAACCAGATGATGAGCCATATATTGTTGGAAAGCTCTGGAAGTCTAGTTTCTGAAGAATTTTATGGTTTGTGAATTAGAGCTGTGTACGAAAAGTTATGATTGAAAGAGTGCGAGTGAGTCAAGGTTGAATGCACAAGGCTGCCATCGGGCTCCAGCTTGCTTACACTAGGCTCTAGCCACACCAGACAGTGGCATCGTGCCCCAGCCTACCCACAGTAGGCCTAGCCTCAAGTGATGAGCTGCGTACTTTCCCAACTTGATTTTAGACTATATAAAGGGTCTAAACTAATGTTTTAAAGGGAAGAACGACCTAAGAGAGCTTACAGACCAAATTTAAAGCAAAACCAAAAGGAAACAACAAGAAATCAAAGGGAGATTCAAGGGATTGAAGCTTTGAAGCAAGATTGAAGACCATAGATTTGTTTCTCTCTTTACTCTCTCTCCTGTAGTTTATTATAGGTTTCTCATGGTGTTGTGCTTATTATTTGTTATGGGTTTCATTAGGTCTATTATAAGCTAAATACTTTTAATCTAGAGGATGATTGTAGCCTAACACTAATTCTATTGCCTTGATGATTTCATTTTAATTAAACGATTCATTTTGAGTTCATTTATATTTCCTTATGTTTAATGCTCTAATTAGATGGGGACATTGATTAGATGATTTTATATGTGAATTCTATCACTCGAGAGAGGGTTTTTCATGTATATGTTTAGGAAATATAACCTAGGCGTTGTAGATGACTCGGGAGAGCCTATGAACCCTTTGTAGTCTTATGAAATTTGTGCTTAATGAATGTTTATTAATTGGTTTTAGATCGGGAGATTGAGATTGATTAATGAGCATATTTCTTATTAGACACTCAGGAGAGGTATCAAGAATACATTAGAGTTTTGACTAATGAACATGGAATGAATCAATTAGCAATTTCAAACCGAATAGGCATAGATGTGTGTTAGGTGAAAATTCATACTTTAGATACTTTACATTATTGAATTTCTCTCTTGTTTAACCTTTGAATTTGTCTTTAATTGCTTTTCTTTTGGTTAATTTTAATTTGCATCTTTAATTACTTAGTGTCATTTTTACTTGTTAGTTTTCTAGATAATATTGAATTTGCTTTAAAAACGTTACTTAGCTAGGATTTAGATACAATCCTTGTGAGAATGATACTCTATTTACCCTTTATTACTTATTGTGACCCTACTTGTGGTGTTTTACGAGTGGTAACACACTTTACAACAACTCACACCTCTGTAAAAGAGTGAAGCTTTTGAAAATTATTTTGTTTAGACTATCGCTTACCTTCGAGAGTATATATGTGTTTGGTCTCCACTGAAAGAGGTAAGCATTTGTGATAGGTTTAAGTTATGTTTGAATCAAATTCTTCAACTTCTTATTAATGCTTTGCATTTTTCTTTTTTTAATCATTTGAATTAATACTTGTATATAGGATTATATAAGCCTTAGAGTTTCTACACAACATGAAAATCTATAGTGTGAGTATTTCCTAACATGGGCAAAACAATGAATTTTATAGAATTTCTCAACTATTTTTTGCAGCTAAATTTTTCTAGGATGTAAATGGACATGCTAAAGACTCATTAAAAAATTTTTGATTATAAATTCCTAGTACGCGAATTTTGGTAAATGTTTTAATATAATTGTTATATGTAGAATAAACTAATTTTGAAACTTATGATAGGATTACAAAAATTTCTAGAATACCTCAAACATTTCAAAATATTTATATGCTATATCTCTTGTATGTCTACTATTACTTACAAATATTTTGTGATTTATTGCTGTGTAGGAACATAGTTAGAAATATTTAGATAAGGTAACCTTACATGAAATTCAATTCAACAATTTTATGACATTTTTTTGTAAAACCATTTTGAAAACTTTTTCATGCAAATTTTTTAACTAAAATTTTTAGTGAGAACATTATTTTATATGTCTAGCGAATACTTGTAAATTTTTAAAATTTGATATAAAGCAAACTCAATGATGCAAGCTTGATTCAGGTTGTTAGTGTTCAAGCAATAATTCATTTAAGACTAACTTTATTTATTATATAATGCTTAAAACTTAATATGAACTTGATGTTACTTACTGACTTATATGTTGTCTTTGAATGTATTAGTGTTCTCAATTGATTTTGTAAATCTTATTAGAAGTGCTTTAAGCTTAAATTCTTTGTTTCTAGGTTCATTGAAAGCTCATTGTTGTTTATATTTCGCTTTTTTAGTTGAGGTTAGTAAATGAGACTTGTTTTTTTTTTGGAATCTTTTTTTTTTTTTTGGAATCATAACAAGCATAGATGTAATTATTTGTAATACTTTGACTTAATAGTATTGTTGATGTTTGTGCTAAATTTTGATACAAGATATTTCGATTTGCATACGATTATATGCTATAAGGATTTTTTAATCATAGATATGAATATTTATTTGATTTTATATGCTTAGTATGTGTTATTAAAATTATCCATGATTGTGTTACTTGTGATTACTAGAATGTAAACATGCATAGTAGGCAAATCATGATTCTAAGGAGCCTTACGTGGCCTTTCTTCTTAAGATTGATATTGAAGGGACCATAAATTGTACGTCAAGTTTAGGCTGGATTAATGTCTCATCTCACTCAAACAATAGCCCACACGAACCCAACTCTATCTCCAATTGAATGTTGCTTGGGGGGATGAATACCTACAAAGGCTACGATGTCAAAGTCAGATACCAAATTTGTATGAATAGGTAGGGTTAGTTAATTTGAAATAGAAAATAGAATCCAAATGTATATTAAACAACAATGAAAAGGTTGAAGAATATGGGAGAGCTTTGGAATACGTCATGTATTGTTAATTGTGCTTAGTTTTGATATTGTGTGTGTATGTTACTCTGATCTTTTTCACCTCTCTATTACTAACTATCCACCACTCTTCCTCTTCCCCAGGCTAGCCTCGAGTTGCACTATCTAACATTAGCATCTCCTTCTTTTGGATTGCTTTTCCAACTTTTCTTTTCCTATTTGGTACCCAGCCTATTAGCTGACTTAGTGATCAGCCATTTTCCTCATCACCAACCTTCATTCCCTCTCATATCCACTGTACAAAATCCTTCCCTCTCCTTTCTATTAAACTTCCCCCACTTTCCTCTTACAAATTTCGAATCCCCTCTCTTCTCTTTCCTTCCTACATGAACTCTCACCTACCCTCATTGATGCTTATAGATTTTTTCCTTTCCTATTGATTCTCCTATTAAATTTATCATTTTCCTTAATAAGTTAAATAAGTGAATGGGGTAGTGGGTCGAAATTGGGGCTTAGGTTAATTTAAATCTAATTAAGCCTTTATGAAACTTGTATTTTAAGTTTTACTGCTTTTTGGGCGAAATAAGGGCTTGGGCCCTAATGACAACATTATTTCCCTTCATTTGCCCCTTTTTGTGGAAGGGCCAAAGTTTAGCTTGGTTGGGCCTTGTACAAAATATCCCCTTGGCACAAGCCCTTTTGCACTTCAAATCTTTTCAATTGTGAATTTTCCTAAACTTGAGAACTCCGTAGTGCTAACTTTCATTTTTGCCCCCAAGTCACACATAAAGTCATCGATCACTCCCCCTTTAAAAGCCACGCTTATTCAATCTACCTGCAACTGCCTGCCTCGCTCTTAGCTGTCACTTCATTTCTTCTTAATAGGGTTATAAAGCGGTTTTCTCCTACCCTTCCTTCTCTATTTAACTCCCTTAACTACTTAAAGTCGTTTCATACTTCTTTGTTAGTTTTATCCCATCTTGCCTCCTATACTTCTTCTCTTCGATTTCATATTCTTTAAATGAGAGTTTTTCTTGTTCTTATTCATCAACCTCTATTTATTTTCTGAAATCACAATGCTTTCAAAGAAACTTGTAATCAATCGTCTATCCCTAAATTTATTAAGGGAATGAATCTTTTTATCGAAGGATCAGAAAAAAAAAAAAAGGTTCGGGTCTCCTATGGGAATGATTTGGAAGATCTAAAACCAAAAATATTGATGCTTGCTAACAACAATAGAATGGAGGCAATCAATCACTATAGATTGATCCAGAGTCAATCCCCCTACATTCATGTAGCTTTAGAGAGAGAGGGGGGGAGTGGGTGGTTGGGGGAGGTTCATCAGATAGTTCAAGGAGTAGGATGCCCAATATACTATCACACGTTTTCCTTAAAGCATATTATTGTTTCACGATGCAAGAGGAAATTAAGGCTGAGCATTTCCTAGGGGGTCAGAGTGCAAAAATAGTGGTTCCTCTTGTAAAGAGAAGGCTTTTGAGTTTACCATAAGAGGAAAGCAAAGGAAGTGGTTGGGTCCACCAAGGGTCCCCCGTTTATTCCTTCCCACTCAAACCCAGTTCCTTTACCTTCTCAGGTTACCTTTAACCTTAATGCCTTCTCAAATGCCTCAAGATTCTAGAACTCCCGTAGCTCAGGGTTCTTGAAAATTAGACATGGACAAACGGCTAATTGTAGTTCCTTTGAAGGCAATTTGAATTCAAAAGATAAACAGAGTTTGAGGAACAAGAATGGGAAAAACTCTCACTTAAAGAAGATGAAGCCAAAGACAAGAATTATAAGGGGGCAATACAAGATGGAACAAACAAAGAAGCATGAAATGGGTTTATGTAGTTAAGGGAGTTAAATAGAGAAGGAAGGGCAGGAGGAAACCAATCCTTAACCTTGTTAAGGAGACATGAAGCGATATCTAAGAGAGGGGCAAACAGCCTTAGGTAGATTGAACATGCATGGCTTTTAAAAGGGGTAGTGCTCGATGGCTTTGTATAGGACATGGGAGCTCGATGGCTTTGTATAGGACTTGGGAGCAAAAACAAAGTTAGCACTAAAGAGGTCTCAAGTTTAGAAAAAGCCACAATTGAAAAGGTTTAAAGTGCTCAATTAGACTTAAAATTAATCTAAGCCCCAATTTTGGCCCACTAACCAATTGACTTAGTCAACTCACTGAAAAAAATGACAAATTTAATGGGAGAATCAATTGGGAAGGAAAAAAATCTACAAGCATTAATGAGGGCAGTAGGAGTTCAAGGAAAGAGAAGAGAGAGGATTTAAAATTTAAAAGGGCCAAGGAAGAAAACCAAGGGAAAAGTAGGGGAAGTTTCACAAAAATAAGAGTGAAGGATTTTGTACAGTGGATATGAGAGGGAAGAAAGGCTGGTGGTGAGGAAAATGGCTGGTCAGTGAGTCAATGGGTACCAAATAAGGAAAGAGAAGCTAAAGCAATCCATAAAAAGAAGACGCCAATGGTAGCTGATGGAGCTTGAGGCATGCATGGGGAGGAGGAAGAGTGGTGGATCATTAGTTATAGAGAGGTGAAAAAATTCAGAGCAACATACGCACAAAACAATAGAACTGAGCACAATTAACGATACACGCCCAAAGCTCTCCCATAATCTTCAACCCTTTCATTGTTGTTTAATATACATTTGGATTCTATTTTCTATTTCAAATTAACTAACCCTTCCTATTCATACAAATTTGGGACTTGACTTTGTCATCGGGTGCCTTTAAAAGTACCTATTTCGCCTCTATCTGGCAGAGCAGCATTTAACTAGAGATGGAGCTAGGTTCGTGTGGCCTATTGTTTGAGTGATGGGAGTTGAGGATGAGGCACTAATCCAGCCTAAACTTGAGGTACAATTTCTGGTTCCTCTAGATATATTATGTATTTTATGTTGTGATTATGTGTTAAAAAGTATCTAAGGTACCTTTAAGACTAAGAATCTTGACATCTTTTTGTATTGATGCATTGGTACGTATAGGAGGACCTAATCAATAACCAAGATAAAGGTGTAGCTCTTACCCTCGGCAATGAGCATTGCTTTGTGTGAATCATTTGCCCCACTTGTACTTGCCTTGCACATATAATTGTCATCAACAAGTAAATTTATGGCTTATGTTTGATGTGAACTCCTAATAAATAGGGATGGTAAATTCCTAGGCTGGACTTAAGAATGCAATAGGTGAGCTCAGGCTTAGGTTTGTGGTCAGTTTAGGCTTTTGGTCTCCTAGGCTAGTTCAAGTCTACCCAATTCCCAATCCTAGGAAAGTCATTTAAGTCTATAGACTTTGGTGAAATTTTAAATATATTTCTTTAAAAAAAAATTCATGAAAGTTTTGGTTGATAGGTTCTCAATGAGCTACAACTAGAGAATTATTGACATTGGACTCCAGGCTGGTAAACAATGGAAGTTATGGCAGTCGACGATCAAAGGGTTGCTATTGTATATGGTAGGTAAAATGGTCGACTACCTCGCTAGCTGCTAGGATGTGTGGTGAGTTTGGTGATTAATAAATGGTTATTTGTTGCGAGGATCAGTGATTTGTGAGTGATTGTTGGTTGGGATGCTTGGTGGGCAGTTAGAGTTGTCAGATTTTATGTTATCGTGGCTGGATTGATGAGTGGTAGAAGAACTAGTGACTTGAATTTTTGGCGATTGCGACTTACAGAGGCTTAAGGAGTTAGGTTGTTCATATTTTCTTTTTCCTATTCAAAATGTTTAATTTAATCTTTTAATTTTTTAAGTTAATTTATAGATTATTTTTTACTTTTAAATAAGGGTAGTTAAACCCCCATTTTATTTTTTAATTTTCTTTTTACAATGTTACCCTAAAATAAAATTACTAAAGAGGATGAAGAAAATTCCTAATTCTCTAAACACTTTAGAATTCTAAATTATATGGATTTTTTATTAAGACCTTTAAACAATCAAATATTATTTGATGATATATATTACTTTTCTAAATTTCATGGAGATATAGCTTATGTTATGGAAAAATAATGATGATAAGCAAGATTTTTTTCATACTCATTATGTTTGCTGCATAAATCTTCATATGATCATTTTTTAACACTATTAATTATCTTGTTTATTAAGCTTTTGTAGTGAAATTTTATAACAATAATAAATAAAAAAAGGAAAAAAGAAATTGAAAGTGCATCCAAAGCAATAAATATTAAACAAACAAATCTATTGAATGTTTGAGATCAATCCTTGATTTCAAAGTTAGGTATAATTTAAGGGGTTTATCAATAATGAGAAGAAAAAAATCATTAAAAAAATTAGAAAATTGTCTGGAAACACTCTTAGTAATATATATATATATATAAGGAAGAAAGAAATTGAAAGTGCATCCAAAGCAATAAATATTAAACAAACAAATCTATTGAATGTTTGAGATCAATCCTTGATTTCAAAGTTAGGTATAATTTAAGGGGTTTATCAATAATGAGAAGAAAAAAATCATTAAAAAAATTAGAAAATTGTCTGGAAACATTACGGTATTTGTGATAGATCTATATATGTGTTGCAGGTTTGCAGGAATTAAAAGGGAGTGAAATGAGTATCAATTAGGAGTATGTAATATGGAGTGAGGTAAGGGCCAGCAAGAATAATGAAATATATTTCTCTAACGAATAAAGAAACATGAGCAAAAGTGAGTCACTCAAGAAGCAAACGGGCAAGAGAGAAAATTATTCCCTTTTGATTTCTTCACTACTATTACACAAGGGTGGAGGGGTTCTATTTATAATCACATAAGTAACTGCCTACTACCACTCCATTTTCCACTCATAACTCACCCACTTAATAGCCAATTAAACATTGCCTAGAAGAAAACTATTCAAATTTCAATATTCATTACAAATCAATTAAATAATGGACTCCTTATATACTTCATGTGGTGGTAATCCATCAGACACTTTACAACACTGCCCCTTGGATTCCACCACTTAAAATAATTGTATTTGACTTTACTAAGGAAAAAACCCAGTGGGATAAAAACCAAAGAAAAGAAACACAATTATATAATAAAGTATGAAGTGGTGTTGGATGTGTTTTACTGCCTCATTAAAAACCTTGCCGGGAAAACCCAGTGGGACAAAACCCGATCGAAGGAAAAAAGAGTACAGTACACATGTGTCCACAATGCTCCCCCTGACCATGACAGAAGATCTCTTGTCAAATTGATTTCTTGTTGGGCCGCCGCATACCGATTTTATATACTAGCTTCTCAAATGTTGATGTCGGTAAAGTTTTAGTGAATAGATCTGCAAGATTGTCATTCGAACGTATCTGCTTCACATCGATATTTTGACTTTCTTGAAGTTCATGCGTGTAGAAGAACTTTGGTGAAATGTGCTTTGTTCTATTGATGCGTTCGAAACTAGCAAGTATACTAGTCGCACAAGTAATAAAGTGATAAGTAAGATATCGTTCCCACGAGGATTGATTCTAATTGAATTTGTTATTTTCCAGCAACAATAAACTAAACAGGGGGGGATTTTTGTTGAATGCTTAACTAAATGAAATAAGAATGCAAGTAAAGAATAACAAAACAGAAAGTAAATTTGAATGAAAAATCAATGGGAGAAAGCTGGTTAAGGGATCCTTCTCTACCACAAGATATGGATTTGCGAATTAATTGTAGAATTGTCATCCAATTACACCATTGAAATTATCAACCGTAGATAACAACAAGCTCTGTTATCCCAATCTTTCCTTACTTTGTTGTTAAACAAAACAGGCTCTTTATTTAATCTCTATCCATTAAACAACCTAGAACAAGCTCGCTAAATTTAATTCAATGGATGCATTACGATAAGAAAGATAGGTTGATCTAAGCAATAAACAAACAAGCTCGGATTATTTAACTTAGGTTGTATTCTCCAATTGCAATCTCTGATCACAATTTTGCTACTAAGGATTAGAAATTCAAGACAATTACGGATCAAGATTTCTAGTCTAGCAATAGACAACAACCAGATTATATTCAGTTGGCCATTCGAAATACAATCCAGCAAGCAATCATAAGCATTAGATATAGGAAAATACAAGCAAATTCAATTAGAGAATTGGATAACAACTTCTTGCACAATCAACTTACAAAAACCATATCAGGGGCTTTGAAATCACCCTCAACCAATTCAGATTCAGTTACACATGTTTAAGAACGTGGTAAATACAATACAACATGGAGACATTCCAGAAAATGAAAGGGAAGGGAAAAACTTAGCAAATTTGATGTAATTCTCTTTGGATTGTAGTTCTTCCTCTTTCCAAGCTTCCTTTCTCCTTCAAGAACTCCAGGAGATGAAAGAATTCCAGAGCTGCAGCCTCCTCCACATTCTCCCCTCTTCAAGTTATCAAAATAAAACCCTAAAATGTGTTTAAATACTCTGCTACAGTGACTTGCTACAGTGCCCCGTATTATACATGCTACAGTGACTTGTGGAATTATATTTCTATACATCTCACACTGTTTTGATTACAACTTTTGGTACACTGAATGGATTTATAAACCGTAAATTTCTCCAGAAAATAGACTTCGAGAGCTTTCCAACGGTATATAACATGTCATCGGGTTCATTGTATATCAATACAATTAAATCCGAGAAGATCACTGACTAGCAGAGGTGAAAATGAAGGGTTTTACTCCATTTTTGTGCAAGTTGCTCCAAAACTCCTACAAACATCAAAACCACACAAAAACATAAAAATACCAAGGAATATAGCAAAGAAACATGGACGAATTGATATAAAAGTAATACATAAATAGACACCTATCATCTATCTCCTTTGATATATCCTCCTCGGATTTGAGCAATACAGGCTGTATTATCTTCATATATGATTGTTGGAGGATTTATAGTAGGAGATAATTTGCACGAATTTTGGATGTGTTGAATAACAGAACGTAACCATATATACTCTCGGCTGGCCTCATGCAATGCAACTATTTCAGAGTGGTTAGAAGAAGTAGCAACCAAACTCTGTTTAGTAGATCGCCATGAAATTGCGGTCCCATTATAAGTGAAAACATATCCAGTTTGTGATCGAGCTTTATGGGGATCAGATAAATAACCGGCATCAGCATATCCAACTAAGCCAGGATTTTTAAAAGGCTCATATGGAAAAAATAATCCCAAATCAATAGTTCCCTGAAGATAACAAAAAATATGTTTGATCCTGTTCCAATGCCGTCTAGTAGGTGCGGAACTAAACCTTGCTAACAAATTAACTACAAATGCAATATCAGGTCTAGTACATTGCCCCAAATAGATTAATGCACCTATAGCGTTCAAATATGGTACTTCAGGACCAAGTAACTCTTCATCATCCTCTTTAGGACGGAATGGATCCTTTTTAGGATCAAGAGATCTAACAACCACTCAATGGATGAGCCTTATCCATGTTGAATCGTTTCAAAAGTTTTTCTGTATATGCTGATTGGTAAACAAGTATGCCGTCAGGGTTATGCTCGATCTGCAGGCCGAGATAATATTTCGTTTTTCCCAAATCTTTCATTTCAAATTCTCTCTTCAAATATTCAGCAGCATTTTGGATTTCTTCAGGGGTTCCAATTAAATTCATGTCATCGACATATACTGCAATAATAGCAAAACCAAATTCTAATTTCTTTATAAACACACAAGGGCATATAGGATCATTAATGTATCCTTCTTTAATTAAGTATTCACTAAGGTGATTGTACCAAATTCTCCCTCATTGTTTCAATCCGTATAAGGATCTCTGCAACTTGAGTGAATACACATTCCTTGGTTGTGTTTTAATTGCTTCAGGCAATTTACATCCTTCAGGGAGTTTCATATATATATCAGAATCTAATCGACCATGCAAGTAAGCAGTTACCACATCCATAAGGCACATCTGAAGTTTTTCTGAGACTACTAAACTGATCAAGTATCTAAAAGTGATAACATCCATTACTGGAGCATAAGTTTCATCAAAATCAATACTCGGTCTCTGAGAAAAACCTTGAGCTACTAGCCGGGCTTTATATCTGGCAATCTGATTATTCTCATTTCGTTTTCTAGTAAATATCCATTTATATCCAACGGGTTTGACATCTTTAGATGTTTGGACTACAGGTCCAAAGACTTCACGTTTGGCCAAAGAAGATAATTCTGCTTGAATTGCTTCTTTCCATTTACGCCAGTCATGCCTTTGTCTACATTCATCCACTGTTTGTGGTTCAAAATCATCATTCATAATATTAGTGGCCACTGCAAATGAAAATACATCATCAATGACAATTTCATCACGTTTCCACATTTCTCTAGTTTAAGCATAATTAATAGAAATTTTCTCATTTTTAAATTCAGCTGTCACTTCAGGGACATGCATTTCATTAACAACTTGTGCCTCTTCAGCGGCAGGTGTATCCTTAGGAACGTTTGTCGTTTCAGGAGACAAATCAGAGAATGTGGATTCTTTAGCTCGCTCATTATTTATATCAGGACCGTTATTAATCAATTTTCTTTTTCGAGAGATAGTATCTTTTGATCTAAGGGGTCTGCCACGCTTGCGATAATTTGATTATTCATTGTTGCTTGAGTGGTTTGCTCAACAAGAATCTCAATTCGAGTCGGTGTATTAGTAGCATGTATATGTGACTTTGTTATCTTGGCTGTATCAGTAAATGCATCCGGCATCTGATTAGCGATAGTCTGAAGATGTATCATCCTTTGCACTTCATTTTCACATTGAGATGTGCGAGGATCAAGATGAGACAATGTTTTCACATTCCAAGAAAGTTCTGGATTTCTTTCAGAAGGCACATGCCCAACTTCGGGAGGCATTTTCTTTTTTCCTAAAGGTGGGAAAACTGTCTCATCAAAATGACAATCTGCAAATCGTGCAGTAAAAATATCACCCGTCATGGGTTCCAAATATATGATAATGGATGGAAAATTGTAACCTAGATAAATCCCCAATCGACGTTGAGGTCCCATTTTTATTCACTTCGGTGGAGCAATGGGGACTTGTACAGCACAACCTAAAGTTCTTAGATGGAATATATTGGGTTGTTGGCCAAGCACAAGTTGTATTGGTGAATATTCATGATAAGCAGTGGGCCTTAATCTGATCAATAATGTAGCATGTAAAATAGCATGGCCCCAGGCAGAGGTTGGCAATTGTGTTCTCAATAATAAAGTTCGTGCAATTATCTGCAGTCGCTTTATAAGTGATTCTGCCAAACCATTTTGGGTATGGACATATGGGACAGGATGCTCAATATCAATTCCAACGGACATACAATAATCATCAAAAACTTTTGATGTAAACTCACCAGCATTATCCAAACGTATGGACCTAATAGGATAATCTGGAAAATGTGTCCGTAATTTTATAATTTGAACAAGTAGTTTTGCAAATGCAATATTTCTAGTTGATAACAAACATACATGAGACCACCGTGCAGAAGCATAAATTAGGACCATAAAATAACGAAAAGGTCCACTCGGTGGATGAATAGGTCCACATATATCCCCTTGGATTCTTTGTAAAAATGATAGGGATTCTTGACCAATCTTAGAGAGAGATGGTCTAACAATCAATTTTCCTTGTGAGTAAGCGATACAAGTAGTTTCATTTGACAAAAGGATTTTCTGATTCTTTAGTGGGTGTCCATTTGTATTCTCAATAATTCTACGCATCATTGATGATCCTGGGTGACCAAGACGGTCATGCCATAACATAAAAGTCTTAGGATCATTAATCTTTTATTTCATAACTGCGTATGTTTCAATGGACCTTATATATGTATAATATAATCCAGAAGAGAAAGCTTCAAGCTTCTCTAATATTAACTTTTGTCCTGAGACATTTGAGGTAATACAAAGAAATTCAATATTATTTTCACAAGATGTCTCAATATGATATCCATTTTGTCTTATGTCTTTGAAACTGAGCAAATTTCTTCTGGATTTGCTTGAGTATAAGGCATTATTAATATTCAACTTAGTACCGTTTGTCAACATTATTGTGGCTCTTTCGGAGCCCTCAATCAAGTTTACAGACCATGATATAGTGTTAACCTTTACTTCCAGAAAGGTTAAATTTAGGAAATATTTTTTATCTTTAAAAATTGTATGTGTGGTTGCACTATCAACTAGGCAGAGATTTCCATCACTTTTAGTTAAAGATAAAGTCTTGATGTCCATTCCCTTTCATTACAAAAGTTTACATTAGATATGATTTTATGCTAAACAAAAGTGTTTATAACATAAATACATTAAAAGATACATCAAAGCAAAATATATTAAAATAGGACATTATCGCGAAATATAACAAAAAGTGAAAAATAACAGTTCTTCAGTTGGCTGGGGCATTTTCGTTAATCATTATCTGGCCAATAACTTCATCTGAACTAGGAAAGAAATCCGAGATATCAAAATTAGTGTGACCTACTGGGTCATCAATGTAGTTTATCTCAACATTTTTTCCTTTATTCTTTATGGAGGCCTGATACAAATCCACTAAATGTTTTGGTGTCCGACAAGTACGTAACCAATGGCCCTTCGCGCCACATCTATAGCAAGTACTTTCATTGCTCCTTTATGGTTTAGGTTGATGACTTTTTTCTTTGTCATATGTTGAGTCATTTTTGTTCCACTCACTACAAGAAAAATGATCATATTTGGCAGTCTTTGACCGTCAAATATGATCATATTTGGCGGTCTTAAAAGCGTCACCATTGGCACCGCTAAATATAGTCAGTTTGACTATATTTGGCGGTCGGTCAAAGTGCCAAATATGCATCTTACTATACTTGGCATTTTTTGACCGTCAAATATAGTAGGTTTAAAAATTAAAAAAAAATATACTTGGCGGTTTTTGACCGCCAAGTATAATAGTTTCAAAAATTAAAAAAAAAAATATACTTGGCTGTTTTTAAAAAGCCAAGTATTTGAAAAAAAATTAATATATATATTCCTCTCATGCACAATGTCATTAATCCATATTCCTTAAGCAATATTTCATTCACAGTTTCTAAAAACCATAAAAAATTCATCGATACAAAAGTTTACTCAATTTGACCTCAATTGTAATTATTCAAAATCAAAGGCTTCATTCAAATTCAGTCTTAAAACTCATGCATAGAAATCATTAGACAAAATTTAATCATAACATCCATACAAACTCAGTCATAACAAAATCATATAACATCTAAACACTCCCAAATATTCCATTCTGTCTCCCAAACTCCATATTGCAACTCCACCTATTATGATAGCCACAACACTTCAATCAATTGCCATTGTTCACATATTCATACACCAGCACCCTGTGTAATTAAATCCAACTACAATTAACTTCTCAGAGAACGTATCCAAGACACAAAAAGACAATTTGTTGGTGAATTATAAATGAGTTATGCAATATTAGCTTCATAACACACTATATCAATGCCAATATGGCTAAATGTAAATATGTGAAGGATTAATCAATTATAGAACTGTGTCTCACCTGTGAACTCCTTCTATGCAATAACCCAAAAGTCGCATTAGATTTTTATGTCGAACATGCCCAATAGCTTCCACTTCAACCCTAAATTCCTTCTCTGTCTGCCCCTCTAGTTCCTAGTTCAATACGAAATCATCAAAGATGGTAAATAATAGCATAAAGAAAGATGCAAGATGTGGTGCCTTCAAAGTATCCTTACAGATTATTAAGCAGCTTCTTCACTACTACCTCTGTTCTATTGATCAGCAAATTACAGATTATTCTGTAATAATCCTAAATTACAGATTATTCTTGTTGATTTGGATTTGCACAATAAGCAAATCCAAATCGACAAAACAGCATGCAAACCTCACACAAAACCAGATAGCAACATAAGATCAAAGCAAATATTAACAAATAAATAAACATATAAATTTAAATACACAAAATCAAACCAGATAGCAACATCACTAATGCTCTTGTGCATATCAATTGTGCATAGATGATAATATACAATTATCAATCCTGAAAGCTACTTCTATGGAGCATTTAATGTGAATCTACCAATTGATAATTGGATCCTGATCCATTCAACTAAAAAAGACCGTTATGAAAGATACTTGATTTTTGCCAATGATCACATAAATATTTCTATATCTGCAGAAGTTGCCAAACTAGATGGGACCTCTTATCAAGTTTCATATGTTTTAGGTTCCTGAATGATGAAGCTTTAGAATTGAATTCTCTTCAATCAAATTACAATGTCAATCATTAACTAAAATCAAGAAGGGCTACCCACTGCATCCCTTATGAAGATCTACTCCCTGCTCCCAAGCATGTAAAACTATCAGCATTGAGTGAAGACAAGGATTTTCATGTATCAATTAACCTAGAGTCGGCTCAAAACTATTGGCAAAGATGCTTATTGCTTAAGGCATGACTTAATGTAGATGTACTTTTCTCCCATTATAATACATATTGAATAACAACATTTAAATTCAGACTTGAATTTTAGAAGTAACACTAGTAAAATATGCCCTGGTGGTATCATGAAATTCAGATGGTGTCAACTGCATAGCTTGCTATTAATTGGAATGAAATGTAAATATTCATTAAGAGTCTGACCCCATCCAGCTCAGTGCATAAAAACAGGTGCAACCTCATGCAGAAAGCAATGTCACAACCAAAAATAATATAATAGCAAGACCAAAGCAACATCCGACAATTGCCATGAAAGCCTGGAGACAGCTAGAAATTAATGAGGAGCTCACAACTGATCAATATATGACAATCTTGAAATTTCAAGTGTCACTTGCCTTTCCCTGAGATTCAAATTTAAATTTCTCAGTGAACTAGAATAAACCTTTGTCTAATAAATGTGCAAGAGCAAGGGCCCTGCACAAAAAGCACCTCTCCAGAATTAATCACATGTTGATTTTAGACTACACAGAGAAAGGAAACAACTCAGAAGTGCTAATTGTTTTCACATACCATATTCATCAAGAGGAGCATCATAGTCATAGTTTAGTTTCAGAAGCTCTGAATTTGACTCAGATTTCTCTAAGATTCAGAAATTCTGCTAACATTAATGCTACTAGAATAACAATATATATCTAATCCAAAAAGAGGAAGCAATATTGTGTACATCAGGAGTAAATTGCATTTTCTTTTTTTCAAAAAGTTGTTTCCTTGGCCATTGCCTCCTCAACATTTATTATTCAGGCTTCTTACCTTTCTATCGAAGTGAACCTGTATGAAAAGAAATTGGAAAATACTGAAACTTTAGAGAATAAAAAACATGAAGAAGAAGTAACAAAATTCAATAGAAGAGTATGGATACTAATACAATAATCTAACTTACCTCTTCACTAGAATCTTCTTTTTCTCCTTCTCCACTTTCTATTGTTTGGTTTACCCTGCTTGCCTCAACTTCAACATTAGGTGGAATTGGTCTCTCTTCAAATATTACTGCTTCAAGCCAATGAAAAAAGTCGTGTATACCAAAACTGAAAAAAAAAATTAAAGAGACGATGAAGCAAGCAATGTAATGTATGAACAAAAGACCCATTTTTAGAATTAGAAAAATAAAGTTAAACAAAATACCCAAATATCCCCAAAAGAAAATAACAAAATCTGTTGATTATTTGTTAAAGATCAACCCCAAAAAAGAACCCATTTTTATGTTTAATTATAGAAGGAATACAGAAGGTAATATTGCTAATAAACATTTTAAAATTTATATATCATTAAATCTAGAAGGTAATATTGCTCCAAATATTCTTTTTCGAAGTGTTGGCAATCATCAGTCAACTACTACTTCAAAGTAAATAGTTAATAGGCTCTGTTACTAAAAATCTTTGCCTCTAACAGATTCTCTTTCCTACCTTTCTTCTTCTTCTTCTTCTTTTTTTTTTGGTTTGGTAATAGTCACCATCTAACAATTTATTCATATCAATCATAATATTCAAGCAAACTTAAGAAGCTTCACTCAAATGACATATTCTTCATATAATTAGCACAAACTTAGTAGTATTTATCCATCTGTTATCTTCAAAATAAATAGAGCCACATATAAAAAGTATATAAAAATAAATAAATAAATAAAACAAAGAAAAGATGCATGGACAGCAAGCAATCGTATCTTTATCCATCTCCAAACTCAATCTTGAAGTTCTATCTTATCCTTGCACTTATTAGTCCATAGAAAAAAGTTTATAATCTCCTCTTATCTTCGCAACCTATACCTGCACTTCTTTTCTATCAAAAAAATTCAGCAAGACATAAATACAAATTTAAAGAAACAAAAAACTACTTCAACTCAAATTATACTGGTTTGCTTTGTCATCATAGCTCTAAAAATATATAAACATAATTACATTTCAGGGAATTAAATGATATTTAGAGGAAAAAGCAATTCAAATTCTAAAGCCACCCACTTCAGCCTGTTTTCTTAGAATATCAACTCTGTTCTGGAGGTCTTCACGAATCCTTTTCAAGTTTGCTTCCTCCACTTTCTTGTGTTTCTAAGAGAAGGGACACCACAAGTGAGGTGCTGGGACAGAAAAAAAGCAAATGCTAAATAAGCGCAATGAATAAAACCACATCAACTAGCAATATTTTTGTAGCTCAATAACAAGCAGATAAATAAATTATGCACAAAAAGATGCCAATGGATTCCAGTAAAGGTTATATCTGATAATGGAAATAAAGTGAAGAAAACAATAGCAAAGAAAGAAGTAAAATAGTTTCCAAGATTTTCTCAAGATTTTGCATATGAACTTTATGCTTACTACAACTAAATTAAAAATTGAACCATACTTAAGAAAAACTTTCAATATTAATACAGATAAGTGAATTTAACCAGCAGCATTATGAAACCTGATCGAATGCATCTAGATGCTTAACAGCCTTGGCAATTGCCTCCTGATTTTTCTCATCCCATTTATTTTTCCTTTCTTTCTGGCCGGCAAAAAACAACAATAAAGAAGAAAGATGGAAAATTTAGGAGCCATTGGAAGTTCAGTGAAATTATTTTTACAAAATGAACAAAAAAAAAACTGCAGTTCTATTTTTCAAGATTGAAAATGGGCTCAGTATATTTTACTCGAACACCGTTAAAGTTGAGATCTAAAGTCCAGGCTCAATGATTCCAACCACTTAAATAATCAAAAAAACAACTCTTACCTTCAAACGAGAAGTTAATTGATTCGTAAACAACTCATAAACCGATTTATAACCCACATGCCATTCACCGGACGGGTTTTTCCAGGAAGAATTCACAACCACACTCGCCCCTAAATTCAAGCAAAATAATAATTTCAAATTTTAATTTTCAGTTTCAAATGAAGTTCTAGTGAAGCAATTAGACGGACCAGTAGCTCCATGAATACAGCCATCAGAATCAGCCTTCACCACTGTTGAAGTATCAATATCTCCACTTTCCGTGCTGCAAGTAACTATAACAATAACAATAGATCAAAAAGCAAGCAAGCTAGGGATTTAGAGAGGGCGAGCAAAAAGCAAGCAAGCTGCAAGTAACTTATCATCTCACGATCAAACTATTAATGGCAACGAAGAGGGCGTGAGCGAGAGCAAGCCGACTTGGCTGGTTGCCGGCCATTGAGAGCTGGGGAGAGATAGAACCGAAATTAGGGATTTAGAGAGTTGGGGAAGAGAGAATCGAAATTTGGGATTTAGATCTAGCGTCATTTTCTTTATATAGGATTGTGAAATTCCTGGAAATCCATATCTATTAAAAATTTTTAAAATCACCCGTAATTCAGTCCCTATATTTCAAATTTTTTCATTTACATCATTAGACTATTTTTTTATAATTTTTAGAACACTAAATGTTTTAATTTCATTTTTAAAATAAATTATAATAATTTTTTGCATATTTAAAATATTATATTATTGCAAAATAATTTTTTTGATATTTTTAATTACTTAATTTTCATCAAAGCAATTAAATAATGTGATTTTCATAATTTTAAAATTAAAAAATAATTTTATTTATTTCATAAAATTTCTACATTTAGAAATTAAAATTTTAGAAATTCATTTGTTTTTAAATTTAATATTTAAAAATTTATTCTTTTCATATATATAATAATATTATCTTTAATTTAAAGATTTTTAAAAATTATTTTTAATTTTAGATCAAAAATAAAATTATATTGTTTAATTATATTTAAATAAATTTATTAAAATTTTAAATATTATATTCACATATTTGAAAGAAAAAATGAAAAGAAAGAGGGAAATTTGAGAGGGAAAAGAAAAAATTAATTTTCACATACTTGTCAAACTTTTATAAAAATGTGACATATATGTGATTGAATAAGACAAAAAGTGACAAATAAGATGAATTAATAGGTTTGACTTTTAAGACATGATCAAATTTCTCACTTTTTTAAAAAATTGTCAAATAAAAAAATTGGGAAATGACAAATATGCAAAAAATTCTTGTAGTGACTTCTGGTGGTTCGGTTTATATTTCTTGAAATGGCCACCTCTCGGTTAGAAAATTTTTCTGCCAAAGCCACGACCACTTTTGTCACCACGTTTATTAAATGACATAGCATTCACTTCAGGGAATGTTGTAGATCCAGTGGGACGTAATTGATGATTTTTCAATAGAATTTCATTGTTTTGCTCAGCAACCAAAAGACATGATATCAACTCAGTGTATTTCTTAAATTTGCGCTCATGATATTGTTGCATCAGGATCATGTTGGAGGGATGAAATGTAGATAATGTTTTCTCTAACATCTCCTCTTCAGTAACAGTTTGTCCACAGTACCTCAATTGAGATACAACTCTGAATATGGCTGAGTTATATTCGCTTATCGTTTTGAAATCCTGAAGTCTCAAATTCTGCCATTGGAATCGGGCCCTTGGCAATATTATTGTTCTTTGCTTATCAAACCTTTCTTTCAAATTATTCCAAAGAGCTAATGGATCAGTTATAGTTGTATATTCGGATTTCAGGCCTTTATTTAAATGATGACGCAATAATATCATGGCCTTAGACTGATCCTGCAGGGATGCAATATTTCTATTTATTATGGTGTGTCCGATGCCCATGGAATTCAAGTGAAGTACAACATCATCAGCCCAATCTGAATAATTGTCTCCATTATGCAATAATGGCTCAAACATCAATCTTTCAAAATTTGCCATTATCTAATAAAAATGAATAAATTTAATCATTAGGAATCAGAACTTCAGGTTCTAAGCTGGATTAATATTGACAGTTTAAATAATAACACAATATTTAGAAACAAGTAATGTAAATTAATTGCCAGAAGACTTAAAGTCACGGCCAAATTAATTTATGCCAGAAAACTTTAAGTTGCGGCTTAAATAAATAAATTCTAGATGTAAATAATAATGTAAGCAATACAACAAGAATATGAACATAATATGGATAATAAGATGATTTTTAATTTCATAAAACTAGCCTTATTTTTTGATGTGGAAGATCCAATATAATGACAACCACAGAGCATACTCATAAGGTAGTTAGCATATATTTAATATTGACAAAAATAAATTAAGAATAAAATTGATTGAATAACAATAAAAAGAAGACAGTAAGATAAACAATATACCTCTGAAAAATATTTCATCTTGATAACATATTATATGTGTGTGTGTGTGTGTGTGTGTGTGTGTTACGGTATTTGTGATAGATCTATATATGTGTTGCGGGTTTGCACGAATTAAAAGAGAGTGAAATGAGTATCAATTAGGAGTATGTAATATGGAGTGAGGTAAGGGCCAGCAAGAATAATGAAATATATTTCTCTAATGAATAAAGAAACATGAGCAAAAGTGAGTCACTCAAGAAGCAAACGGGCAAGAGAGAAAATTATTCCCTTTTGATTTCTTCACTACTATTACACAAGGGTGGAGGGGTTCTATTTACAATCACATAAGTAACCGCCTACTACTACTCTATTTTCCACTCATAACTCACCCACTTAATAGACAATTAAACATTGTCTAGAAGAAAAGTATTCAAATTTCAACATTCATTACAAATCAACTAAATAATGAACTCCTCATATACTTCATGTGGTGGTAATCCATCAGACACTTTACAACACTTAAAACCCATTGTTATTTTGAAGGTTGTAGGTAGAATGATTTGGGGCAAATTTTTAAAGGTTGCAGAAGAACGATTTGCGGCAAATCTTTTTGAGAAGTCACGCAAATATAATTTCAGTGAATCAACCAGGATTTAGAGAGAAAATATTAGGGATTTAAATTTTTTAAAATAGTGAATTTAGAAGTGGGTGCTCATGAGCCAAAAATTGGAGGCTGAATATAATAACTCGTTGAATAATAATTCTTGAGCCTAAGCCCAGGTCCAATTTCTTTACAAGATTATGCTCTAAGCCAAGTTTTAAAATTCGAGGCCAGGTTTTCATGCTAGTCATTGAAGCATGCAAACCAAAGAAATTCCCCACAGGATTTTGGAACCCCAATTCTTTAATAGCACTACCAATTTTCCCCATTCTCAAAAGCCCCAGATCATATCTACCAGAATCTGAAATCAATAACAACATAATTGTCCAGAGAATCATGAATATTCAACTCAGCTCCATCCAATTAAACCCTAAAATGACCCACCCAATAAAGTTAAAACTCAAATCCATAACTCGAGAAGCTTAAAAGTAGAGTACCCAAACAATGCCGACATATTAAGGTTGTGTAGCTATGGCAGCATGTTGTTGTACGGTATGGCTATTGTGGTTTTTAGTATGCAACTACAATGTGGTGCTTAGGGCTTTATGTTTTTAAGATATGGGTGGTCCCATGGTGCAACTAGAGCCAAGGTTGCAATGGTTTGATGGTTATGATAGTGTGTTTTCCGGGTTGCAATCTGCATTGTTGAGGATGCCATGGTCCAATCTACAATCGTGGGGCTACCATGGTTTGGTGGTTGTGATAAATCAAAGCCCTCGGATTGATCGAAGTCCAAGGGTGTTTTGTTTCAATTTTCAATTTAGTATTTAATTTTATAAAAATTGTGTTAGATTACAATTTTACCCCTTATTTAGTTAATTCTGACTTGTGACGATAAATTTTTCTGACCAGAGCTTCAATTGAGGGAGCAATTTGTGGTATTTGAAATTTTAGGGATGATCGTTTTTTAATCACCTCACAGGGAAAGTTATCAATTAACCCGTATGTCTAAGGCTCGTGTGAAAGATTTTTCACTCTCCCGAGCTGGGTCCTATCCATTCCAAGCGCCCAAGCCCAGGCGCTCAGGTCCAAGCCGAGCAATTTTTTCAATACCGACTCCTATGTTGTATTTGAACAAGGGCTTTTCGCCTAAAGTTTTAAAGAATATAGTTAAGTGTTTGTATTATGTTTCATTTGAATATACCATTTTGCTGTAATAAGAACAAGTTTTCAATTAATTATTTTTTAAAATAAAGACTAGCTTGTTTATTGTATAAATCTCATATTAGTTTATTATGATCCTCTCATTTGGATCAATAATGTATTAGGCAATGGTGGGTTCATATTGTTATTTGATTCATTTAGAAATTTAGTTTGGGATTTTAATTGTTATTTCATTTATTTTGAATTCAAATTTTTTGGACGAACTAAGGTATTTTCATGACTCACTTGTTAAACATTTTCTATTAAAATCTTATTTGAATGTTTGTTCAATTTGTATTGTTTAGATTTTAAGTAATTGTCTTAGAGTTACATCTTAATTCTTCATATTGGGGTGTGTAATGAAGTGCGCCTCAATTTGCTTTTATAGAGCATCAAATAAAGTCTCAAAGCGCACTAGAGAATAATGAATTTAATACTACTTTTTGTAATTAGAAAAAGAGAACTCAACAGTAACCCCTGTGGTCTCCTGGAAAGAGCCTTAAGATTATCTTGCTAAATTAAAGTTCTGCTTTTCCAAGACAACTCAAAAAAGTGGTACAAGAGCACTATCTATTTCTCCTTCATTTAATATTCTAGTCTCCTAGTCCTAGTCATGTTACCCGGCCCTTCACCGAAGCTCTCACATGAAATTTGCAGAGACAATTGGAAAAGAGGAAACAAAAGTATGCTATAACCTTTTCCTGAATTCCTTATTTTTTCCTACTTTGTACCTCTGAATCTGAGCATGGTAAAATATCACTAATGTTAACCATAAAAATTATAGTATAAAATGTGAAATTAATGTGTAATGTAAAAAGGTTGAGATAATATGCATTCCCCTTGCATGAGAGGCAGAGAACTTCCTATAGAAAAGACAATGTGGGCACAAACCCACATAGCAAAAAGGCAAGTAAAAACCTTCTTGTTAGACAACAATAAGCCTTACTGCAACATTGGTAAAGAGAAAGACTTACGTGTATATACAGTGTATGAGCGCATGTTGAGAGAGAAAAGAAGGGAACTAACAACAAAATTTCCTCCACCAGAACCAGGAAACCTGATGGGTTTGCTGAGTTTGTAGTTTCCACCTTGCAAGTCAACAATAACACCACACAAGTCAGTGATGCCAGGGAGCAATTCCAGGCCCTTTTGCGCCTGGAAAGCATCGTTCAGAGCTTGCAGTATGGCATCACCACTTTCTTGTGACCAGTTGGGTCTGCCCCATACCCAATTGGATAAAACACTCTTCCATTCTGCCAAATTTTCAAACTTCATCAGATCACACCTGAAATTTTAATATGTACCAATTTAAATATATGAGTATTAGTGGCGATATGACTTACCCTTTTCGTGCTTGAAGCAGGAGGCGGGGAAGGACTAGGAGCAGCAGCGATTTGAACCTTTGATTGAAACTCGGCCAGCCTTGTTTCTCTCATGGAAGAAGTTGTTTCTCGTACAAGCAAACAAAGAGGAAAGCACAAAGCCAAGAAGTGCTTCATGGTCCTTAATTTTAACTAAGGTTATTACTAGGTGTAAAAGTCGCAGAGGAGAGGCAAGAGAGGGTAGCTACAGGTTTCTATAGTTGTATGTAAGTCACTCTTGGCCTTGGACATTGGCATTGGTAACACTTGTACAATTTTTCCACTGTAAAATTGGCCAAATTTTGCTGACCTGTTGTATCAATAAACATACACAAAGATAAATAGGATGCATAATTAAAGAATTAAAAACAAACTCAATTATCATATTCTCCTGCAAAAGAGAAAATACCAAGTGGCAAGCATAATAAAAGATGGAAATAAATAAAAAAAAAAGTAAGGGAAGAGTTTTATATTGAAATTGGAAATTGATTGTTCTATTATGTTTCTGTCCTCAATCGACAATGGAAAGAGAGAGTCTGTGGTACCCTAGAGGCAATACCTTCGAACCAATCAGGGAATGCCACGTTAACATGTATACTGAGCATGCGCTTTGTGATTGGCCTAGAGGCAATGCCTTCGAGGTACCACAGACCCTCTCCAATGGAAAGCACAACACGGGTGAGTAAAAATTAAAGCACTTATTATGATTATGGGAACCATAACTTTCTTTCTTTTGCTTTTAGTGTCGTCTTTATGCTGGAACCAAATGTGAAGGATAGATGCAAAGCTTAGTACGCTTTACAAGAAAGTATAGAAACACAGAAACTTACAAGTTCGACAAGCATTTATGGCAACATTAATAATGTGTATGTAACAGTTGGAGCAGTGGCGACATCTGCAGAAACTAAACGTTCTTGGCAAGCACTTTGTCACGGTCTTATTGTTTCACAAGCGGAGACCGTGCAGCCTTAGGCGCTAACACACCTCAAAGTGCACCTAAGTAAGCCTTAACCCACTATAAGAGAAATCCGAACGAAAGAGAATAAGGACACGAGAGATTTGGATAAAAAAATATTCACTTTACAAAAGGTAGTTTACAAGACTTACAAGACTCTTAAATACTTGAGTCTAGTATGACTTGCTTTATAAATGAGGGCTCACCCCTATTTATTAACAAGCACCTCCTTGACATATGACTAACATTGCACCATATCTCACTACCCTATTGGCCAACATTACCTAGAACATTCCTATACTAGACCCTTCCTAGATATTTACAAACTTATTTGTTGGCCAAGTAATTCTAGATACATCCATAACACTAGACTACTCTACACTACCTTAGAGTTCTCTAGAGAACCCTAGACGCTAGATATTTCTACTCCTTTTCGGAACCTTTCGTAGGATTCCACATCCTTCCATGACCTTCCGAAATCTTCTAGGGCATTCTAGAGTCTTCTGCATGCTTCTTATGGCTTCCAACTTT
The DNA here is from genome assembly GCA_013180625.2 of Boswellia sacra. Classification (NCBI taxonomy): domain Eukaryota; kingdom Viridiplantae; phylum Streptophyta; class Magnoliopsida; order Sapindales; family Burseraceae; genus Boswellia; species Boswellia sacra. The sequence continues at coordinate 130,566 of SNVD02001903.1, read as the reverse complement.
TTCCGGATCCTTCTAGAATGTTCTGGAATGTTACGGAACCTTCCAGAAACTTCCGGAACACTATGTCCATTCTTTGCGCATTTGAATCCTTCTCGACACAAAGATCCTAATCACCATAACACTTGCCCCGAAATCCCATTCCTTGGTATGCTTCAGTGCAAGCTTGGCACAAAATCGTGCGGGGCGTGACAACTTGCTTAATGATGGAATTATTGAACCCTAGATAAACTTGAATTCCCCTCTATATAGAGTTGTCAAATTTGTGATGGTTGTTGTGTGCATTTGATGGGCTTGTGTACGTAAGAAAACAAAAACTAATTCAAGTCCACTCATTATTAATGCATAAGATGGCAGTTCTATTTTTATTCTTAGAAAAATTAATTAGGATAAGAAAAAGGACGGATTACCACTTGATCAATGTTACTAAAATTCCTGCAGAATTCTGTTGTAGCTAGGAAATTCTATGGTAATAGGTCAAATTGGTCAAAAACTAGCGTTGAATTTTTTGACCTTTATTGACTAAATCATATAGCTGTTTGATTCTTTTTCAAATCGTGGGTGAGGGTCACATATAGGGACAAAAAATATTATTAATTCATATATTATATTGGGAAAATTAAAAAAATCCAAAATTTAATCGTGGATTACAAAAATAACATTATCCCTAAAAATTTACATCTCATGACTTTCATTCAAGTGTTAAACACTATCAAATATTGTTAGACACTTGTCAAACACCGTCGAGTACTGTCGGACAAAATCATATCTTGTAAATTTTCAGTCGTTTATCAAAAAGGCCCCTTCATTTGGGGCATTATTTCAATTTTCACTATTTTACCTTGAAAGTTTACCTTCATAACCATAAATGATCGATTCATTAGTTTCCAATATCAAGCAAGGTGAGAAATAAGGAATTGTCTGCCTCATCTTTATTCTTCTATAAACTCAAATGAGTAATATCATATATTCAAATTTTATGCATAACCTTATATGAAATTACTCATTTATTATTATTTCATTCGTCTTATATTATATCACATGATTGTATGCAAAGTCTGTAAGTAGGTCTCGGATTATTCATATTCCAATAGTAGGATTTAACCATTATTTAAGTTGAATAACACCAAATAAATGAAAATTGATGTAAAATAAAGAATGGAAGAGCAAATGTGAACAAAGTAAAAGAATTAATGATAACAAAATAAATGACAATAACTAAATAATATCACATCAATGATAAGCTTGTATAAATATAGCTTTAATGTTGAAATATTATAAGAAAAAAGTAGCTGCAATAAGCCAAAGCTACTTTACATGCATCTCCAAATAAATCTCAACAAAATAAGCTGAGACTTACATCTAGACAACATAAAAACTAAGACGCATAGAAAGATTGGTTGTAGCACAATCTTATAATGACCATGTGGAAGTGGCAAGATCTCTTAAAAGTAATGCAAAGTTACATAATTGGCTAATCCTTGTAAAGGATTAAGAGTACAAGGGCTCTGTTCTGTGTGGCATAACCAAAGTCGTTTGGTTAGTAAACTAAAACAAAAGCATGATGAGTCTGAATGAAAATGTCCCTTTTCATTTCGGTTCTAGTAAGATTAAAAATTTGTATCTGAATCCAACCCCACTTGACAAACTCTTTCTCATTATTTTCTCGGAATTTCATAAATTTCCAAAGGTGTTTCATCAATCTCTTGTGTATCCAATAAAAATCTGTACACATCCTTTTATTGACTCTGGAAATCCTGTTAGTGATGCCCCCACCAATGTTTTTGAGGTATTCTCGTCTCGTTACTTCGGATCTTCAACATAAGTAGGTGGGCTCTCAACAACTATAATGCCCAACCACACACACCTAAATAGCAAAGATTAGTTCAACTTACAATTTCAACCCCTGAAACTTGCTCGTGCGTGTCCAATGCTGATTCTATTTGTATTGCAGTGTTCACATCAACAAAATGGGTTTTCCAGGCTTCAATAAAATATCATTTTGAGGGCTCTGTTTCGCCAACAAATAAAAATAATAATAGAAAAAACTTATCTTGGCAGTGGACTCAGAACTTCTAGATATATATTACAAGATTTTCAAACAAGCAAATTAATCAAATGTTGACTTCCCTGGAAGAAATTTTCAAACGCACAACTTTTTTATATTTTCAGGGCAAGCTTACTATTTTTAGGCAAAACAGATAATCTCATTTTAAATGATAGGTAATAAGACTATGCATAAGATGCTTTGCTAATCGAAAGATAACAATTTGATTTCTTCAGAGCGTGCACTTGATTATGCACTTGGTTTCCTTGTTTTTGACCCATTTAGTCATTTTCTGTGCAAGAATGTCAAACATTCAGAAATGAAATTCCAAATCAATGTCCATTTGGTGCATTAATTTGAATTTCTAATAATAATGTACATATAACAAAGCTTTCTAATGTTTATCTACAACACTTTTTTGTCCATTAAAACATGTTTTGTACCCGATCAGCTTGAAATAGAACCTCAAAGTTTTATTATCAAAAGCATATTTGATTAATACACAGGAGATGATATTCACAGTTACAAGTCGAATATCATGACCAATTCAATTTATCTAGCTTCAACTTGTTGCTCCTTGATCCACTGTAACAAAAACACTGGCAGGAACTGCCTTATCTGACTCGATTACAACACGATTTGCAGACACATTTCGCAATGCATGGTTAGGGAAAGAGCTGCCAGTTGCGCTTAAGGAGTACTGCACATGATTAATAGAGTTAGGAAACAACAGAACAGAATTAAAATCAACTGTCCATGAGGTCCCATTCCCCTGCATAGACCTTCTCGCAACTGTTGCTCTTGTATTCATCCCCTTGACATTATTCCTGTCCACAACAACTTGATCAATTCGATTGAAAGGTCCTTTGGATTGATCCAATTGCACAATTTCAACCCCTTTATTGCTGCCAGAAAACATGTTATTAATAATATTGACTCCTTTTGCAATACCGTTTATTGATTTTAAGAGAATAAATGCATCACCAAGGAAGAAACTGCTAGAGATATGAAGCTGCACAGGGTCTTCAGCAACAATTCCAGTGTAGTCCATGTAACAGTTCACTATCCTAGTTTGGGTCAAACCGGGCAGCTTCAGATAAATTCCAGTACCACCAAACCCTGTAGCTTTGTTGTAGCAATGTACCCCAGAAAAAGTGTTAGCCGCACCTGAAACCATTATTCCTACAGCGGCTGAGAATATGACCACATCAGTGACAGCATTATCATTCCCCATTAAGTTAATTGCAGTGCCAGAGAATTTGCTTTCTCCAGAATCACCACCTGCAGTGATGTGTTGGCCAAGGAATGAGTTTCTGATATAGGTCTCATGGCCGCTTTGGACTAGAATTCCATTGGTGGTGAAATGGACAATGTAACAATTGTCTATGCTAGTCCTAAGGGAATTTACAACCGAAATGCCTCCACCCCTAAAGTTCGAATCCAGCATGAGGTCTTTGAGGGTTATGTACTCATAGTTGTAGGATGATGGAGAAGAAACCTTCTGTGAGTCCATGGAGCTTCCTTTATTTAGTTCATCAGAACTAGTAGATGATGAAGCAGATAAATCAATTAGATAACCATCTGTTGGAAAATCATCTGAGGCTCTTAATGTTCCTCCATGGATCTGTGTCATGATTAACAGTAAAATCAAGATTTATTAAGTTATATATACTCCTTGAACTGTATGCAGTTGTAATCATGATTGATGTCCTATGTAACTTGTGTACCTTTTGGAATAAGTTATCATTTTGCTTTCCGGTGCACATGAATTAAAGACTTTAATTTCCTAAACATGACCACTTCATTATTCAAAAGGTATATCTTTCTTTCTCCTGTGACAAAAGTTTTCATACCTTGAAGAAAGAAAAAGAGCATCTCCAAAAGGCTGCCATAATTCATATAAAGCAAAATATGGAACATGCCTTGCAAAAAGCCTAGCGGAACAAGAACAAAATGGTACCATTTCATTCAAATGAAACACTTGTTTGACCTATAATATTAAAATGAGTAATTTACTTTTAGAAATGCATGGAAGTAATGGTAATCAGAAAATTCTTTTCTTGGGTAAGTATTCTACTCTTGAAATTAACAAATTTATTACACTACAGTTAGGATTAGTTGCCGCTCATCAATCCAGTTGACTGATCTCAAGTAAATAACCCCATCATGATGCTGCCATTTGGCTAGTTTGAATAGAAATTGTATAATTGCACCAATCAATGACATGCAATAGTTCATTAATTTCAATCCAAGCGTTACCAGGGAGTTTTACCTAACATTCATGAACCATTATAACTAGAATTGTATTTTAGCATATAGATGACGTGATATTTACATCATGATGAAAACTAGAGTGAATTTGGAAAGTTTCAAAGTCTGAGAAGGTACCTTAAGATTCCCAGCGCCGGCAGCCGGCAAGCGCAGAGGCTTGCTGATGAGGTAATTCCCACCTTCAAGAAAAATCTCAGCACCTCCAAGGTTAGCGATTCCTTCCATCAAAAACCCTTGACTGGGCCCACGAAATGCATCCGATATTGCTTGTAGAAGCGCTTCTGTGCTGTCTGATTTTCCCGTTGGATCTGCAGCGTATGATGTAACATAATACACTCGTGGACTTGTCCTAGCCTGAAACGGAGAAACAACATTATTACAGTTTCACCAAGAATTAATATGAAACTTTAGCAACAATAACGTAATCCTTAAATTTGCAATAATAGATTGCCTGGGGTGGAGGTAGAACAAAGCTAGAAGGAGAAGGAGCAGGGGATGAAGAAGAAGCCAAATCACGACGAATAAGAGAGTCTTTAAACTCCTGCATTCTGCGGATACGTTCATGGAAGTGACCATCACTTGGGAAATTCACATTATTCTCTCCATAAACATGAACTCTAATAAAACTAACCAACCCCATTACAATGGAAAGAAATACAAGAGCTTTCCTTGCCATAGCTTTCCACTTCCAAGGCCTTGTCCTTCTCTTCTTCCTCCAAGTCTTCTCTCCCTACGTGAATAAGAATTAATAGCTTACTATTACGACTATTACTATTATTATTATTATGACGATGAAGGAACGAAAAAGAGAAGAGAACATGGAAAGAGAAGGGACTAACTAAGATTTCATATGATATTTGATCATACTCTTGACACTACATTTGGTTTTGGTTTCGGTTTTGGTTTTGGTTTCTTTATATGTATATATATACAAGTGCTTGCCCTTGCCCGTGTTACAAGCTGCCTTTGAAATTTTGTAATTTGCTGACAGAAAAGGTAAGCTGTTACCAACTTCTTACTTTAGGAAGCCTTACAGGTTTGACATTGTGTGAAAGGTGTTTTTACAAAAGAAGAGAGAGTAAAATCATATGATAGGGTTAGGGTACGTACCCACATACAATTCTTCATTGAATTGTCAATCAATCTGATGCTGATGCTGATGCTGACGCTGATTGGGTCGGCGTTGGCGTTGGTGCTGGTGCTGTTGGAGATGATTTTTTTTTTTTTTCCTTTTCCTTTTGAAGAATGGAGTGGACCCATTTGAAAACGGAAACAAATTAACCACTCTGTTTAATTAATTTGTAGCCAAGTGGTTGATCAGTTTATTAACCGGATTCTCATTAAATCTATTGGAAAACGATAAATTTTAACGAGTGGCAACCGCATGCAAAGCCGTTCTCATCATGCCATTTTGTACCGTATATGTATTTCTCCAATGAAGCCTTAGAATTTGGACAGGTCTTCTACTTTGTTCCACCTCTTCAAAGTTTGGTTTAACGTGCGAGAGAAAGTATAAAATATTATATCCACACGTACCACCTCTCCAATACAATTTATTAATAAAACCCTATATTAGAGATATTTTTAGTATTATTATAATCTTTCTTAAATTTTATCCTCCACTTCTTTTCAAACTATACTCTTAAAAATTTTCAATGACATATAAAATAAAAATATGAATATGATTTTTTGATATATTTTTATCGACAATGCATGAAGAAGTTAGGTATAAAAAATTTTCAATGATAAATTAAACAAAAATATGATTTTTTTTTAATTTTAATCGACAATGGATTAAAAAGTTAGGTACAAAAAACTTTCAATGATATATAAAATAAAAATATGCTATGATTTTTAAATTTTAATCGACAACCCTACTAAATGGTTAGGTATGAAAATATAATTTTATGTACTTGCATCAGTCCCACCCTTGATTAACTAAAATTTTAGCTATTTTTATGTATAATCTAATTAAAGTCTTATGATCCTGCATGTATCATCTAATTACAATTTTAGATTTTTAAGTACAATCTAATAAAAGTTTTAGGTATGATCATATCCATCAGAGCAATTATATCTATCATGCATTAAAAGATAAGTAAAGAATTAAGTAGTGAAATGTATTGATTGGACCAATGCTATATTTGTTATAACTTAAGCTTCAAGAAATGAATATGTAACATTTATATATATCCTAACAAATGTTTGATTACTTTCGGCTCTCTTTTACTTTTCATCTTCCATTCTTTACTGGTACTTTTGGTGAGAGAATAATTTAATTTTGTTTGTTTACATATGCACTTGTCCAAAGCCTATTAAATGATTGTCACATGCATGCTTGGGTTGGTTTATCAAATTTGCTAGCAATGAAAAGAAACAATTAATAGGAGACTCAACCGTGCAGCACAATTGATAAAATTTGATATCCAGTACAATTCGTTGTCACTTTGTTAGATTAAGCAGACAAAAACTCACGGGATGGAATTAGCATATTCTGAATGGTAGAATATAGATTGAGCTTCTTTCAAACACAATACATGACTATCATCCTCTTCTCGTCTCACATTAATAGATAGACTTTTGAGTGAAAATATCGGTTCACTGTGTCATCATGTGTACCTGCTGTAATTATATTTATTTAACAAGACTTTGATATGGGTTATCAAATACAATTAAATTAATTTTTGTATAAGATGATAAATGATTTATTTTTTATTTATTTTGGTGGAGCATGTAATTGTAGTGATGGGTTTGCAGATGGTACATCAGTCAAGGTATAGGGTCCATCTGTTCTGTGGGGCACTCACCGCAGTCAATTCAACTACTTGCATAATTAAAATTCGTACGTGGCGTAGATTAGGTCATAGTAGATCTCCTAACCCTTTAAATATACAAATTATCTATCATGTATATTTATAAATAACTATTGTATGGGTATAAATATGAAGGACAAAAACGTGAATCCTTGTTTTCCCACACAGCAAAGGGTACTTCGACCGACTTGAAGCGTCAAAAGCCATTAAGTATTTTCTCTATCCTATGGGAAATATTTTGTTTGATTTCTTTCAAGGGTCTTAAGTAATATCAGTCAGTCAAGATGTGTGTTAATTAAGGCCTTCAAAGTGAACCTCAATTTAGGGCTCTGAGAGGGGTGGGGGGCAGTTAAGAGTACCCCCTTACCCCATGTATTAGCTAAAACAAAATGTTAGAAACTTTATGCGAGAGTAAAGCTATGGTTTGAGGTAAGCATTTACTGGTTTGCAAATATTGTTAATCAACGGGGAACTGCCTTTAAAAAGTTGAGGGGTTTTGGTACTACTTATCAAAATTTGAAAGACCATTGACTATAATAATTTGATAATATAGGAGACAAACAAATTTTTATTTAGCTTCCAATATGTGATGCTCTACAACTTGAATGCTCTTCTTAATCTCTCAAGTTGTCAATTTTTATCGATCCACAGCAAAAAAGACTTATTGATACAATGGATTATAATCATTGTGTCTAAATTTTTTAACAACCCCTTAATTTTTGGGTCATTTTCAAAATTGTTTTAAAAAGTTATATTTTATGATATATAGAAATAATTTGACACATAATTTGATGCAACATAATTTCATTTGTTATAACTCATATTTATTATTACTATTGTTATTATTCTTTTACTTAATCAATAATATTTTTTTAAATTAAGTCGTGTGGACTGGTTGTATTTGTAGCATTATCTGATATTTAGTGATATACTGAATGATGGGTTACTGACCTAAACCTAAAATTTTGGCATCACCAAGCTGAATGGTGTGAGTGTGAGCATGCATGCTCTCATTTGGGTTGCATACAATAAGAATGATGTTATATGTTAATATATAATAATGTGGTACATAGTGAGGTGCTTGAAGTTGAGTAATTGATTGGAGAAGCAGACAACGAGAAAGCAAGGAATGGATGTTTGCTTCTTCAATGATGCTGTTGGGTAAGCTGCTTCATCTTCAAGAAATATAATATGTAACTGCAGAAACAGAAAAAGAAAACATACTTTGCTTATAGTTCACACCAAACTTGTACCCTTAGCTTTACAGTTTAAACCCCAATCAACGGTTAATAAAGAAGAGCAGTTTATTTACTAAAATCCTCTTATATTTATTTCATTTTTCTTAACTTTTATACAAGAGTTGAGAAGAGTTAAGCTTGAATTTTGTCAAACTTAACTTTATACTTCTTCAATTCAACTTGAAAACAATTTAACAAATTATGAAAAATGATCAAAACTAAGCGATTCGTTTGAAAATAGCCTAAACCCTAAAAATTTAAATGTTATTATCGCTTTCAGCGGACCTTTTCAATATATCATGTTGTTGGTCTGTCAGACATACGATTATAATATCTACATCTTCAATTCCTAATTTAATCTTTTTTTTTTTTTTTTGGGTCCAAACAATTAACAACTGACGAAGGATTGGGAAAGGGGCATGCATGAAGAGTGGGGCTGGGTTGCACATCATGATTTGTGAAAGTGGGGAGAGTGAGCTGGGGTTGGGGATCAGTGAAAGTTGAAGAATGAAATGATATATTTGATCCGCAAAATCTTTGAAATGGGAATTTGGTCTTGAGTTCTGTTCGAGAATTGTGTCCAAAGTAATAATATTTCTTTCCGACGGCTGTCACATTGGAGGTCCGTAAGCAAAACGCTTTATGGTGACATGATGGGATAGTCTCCCATGTGAACCTTTCTTCATGTAAAGCAACCTCAGTTGTTTTATTGACCCGTGATTATTTTCCATGCGTGTAGTGTGTACGAGCTATCTGCTATTGACGTCAGAGATGAAGCAAGTAATCCGTTTTGAATTGAGGCCACTCATGATTTTATTCGCTCTTTTTTGTTTTCCTTTTAAGTTCATAACAAATCGATTCGATTAAGTTCTCTTTCAGTAATGAGTGCCAACTATAATGATAAATTTGACAATTAGTTGTATATGCACATAATGTCAGCTATCACCGAAACTGCTTTTAAGAATAACATCAGCAAACTAGAAATATAACTAAAATACTAAATTTAACTTGTAAACTTACCATGCCAAAATCACAGCTGAACGACTGAATCCCACAAATTCTTTGTGCTTTACGCAAATGCTAATGGTTGGTATGCAAAACCCTCCTACAACTACAAGCGCGTTAAATCAGCAGTAATATGTGGTGTCCTGTCTATAAACACACCAGAACATGCGTGTAAACTTACTTCGTAAAGTCGACAAGATGTTGCATCCTCTATCGAATTCACAACTGAATCAAATAAGCCAGTGTACATCTACATTATGGTAAATACAGGCTCAGCATTCAAGGGGAGAAGACTCCAATAAGAGCCCCGACTGTCGACACAACAGCTATGCCATTTGATCCCGTAACTACCCTTAGGAAAATTTGAAACATCAAGCAAGCAAGTTGAGAACCCTTGTCCTCTGTCATTTAGTTCAAAATGCACAAATGCGTTCACAGTCCCACCATCATTATCAATATCTTTATCCCTGCCACGCTTGATAGAATTGGTCTTTTTTGTGCACTCTGTCACATACTGGAACAGCTTTTCATTCATATCTACCATGTCACTGCTTTCCCAAGCATGAGAACCCTGTGGCATTTGCCCCTTACTTTGTTCATCTAAAACATGATTTGGACAACAACATAGAATGCAGTAGAGCTTCGTCAGATGAACTGGGAGATTTGGCGGCACATTTTTCAATTGAAGACAAATATTTAGTGATAGGTGGAAGCCTGTAGATACAGATATTCCATCTGGGTTACTCATGTCGGCAGCGGAGACAAAGAGCTCTGACCCGATGCATGGCCTGAAGTTAAATTTTTAAACAATAGAACACAATTCAAAAAGAAAATCACAATGCAAGGAAACTATGACATATGCCAAATTTTAAATTTAAACAATTTCCACTTCTTTTAAAAAAAAATATTCAAAAAAAAGTTTGAAAGTAATAGTGCCATGATGTGTTTAATTCCTATTTTTCTTTATATTTTTTAATCTCCCTATATGAAAAGAGAGGTGAATGCACCTCAAAGTTACGTCAGATAAAGCCTGAAAGTGTCATAATGTATCTTATCTACCAAGGTAACGCATGAATATGTGAAACTCAAGAGAGACACAACAGGTCCGCTCAACAGCTCTGCCTGCATCACTACTGAATACATTGCTAACTTTTAGCTTTTACTTCCTTTATTACTAAAAATGAAAAAGATTTTGAGGCTTTTAATGAGATTGGATCAGAGGGTTTAGATCTTCATGGATACAAGTGTACCCAGGGACTATGATTGTAGGGTTTTATAGTTCCTTTCAAGAGTCTTTAACACATTCGCCAGCTAGATCATTTTCGGGTAGCCTTGGAAACCGATGTTTAAAGTTCTTTTGTTCTTTCCTCCTGACACTTCGGTGTTGGATCTATTTCCTCATACTGGTCAGCAAGTTGGAGCATTTCTTAGTAAAAATCAGAAGGTTCGTATTAATTATTACCCACAGGCTTTAGATATGGAAAAACTTCAAGTAAAAGTTCTCTAGATTAATTTTCTACCGTGTACAAAATCTGTAAACTAGAGATAGACAGCATAGCATACCTTACTTTGAAGAAGTAGTTGGGAACCCGGAAAGGGATGGACATCCATTTCAAGATAATGTCCGACAGTAGTAGTAAGCCATTCTTGGTAACTTTGGATAGAATCTCCCCATCATGCACATTGTTTGCCTCATTGTGCAAGCAAAGGAGGCCAGACAGAGCATAGTTACAAATATCAATGATATATTTAACTTCACAACTAGTTGTCAATAAAGGACTTGTAGACAGCAAGTGATAACAATTCTTTGACTGTTCGCTGACCTCTAAAAGCATAGAGAGTTTTGTACTGGTTTCATGGTCTAATTTCCACAACCTCACAGCTAAGTTTTGTATCAGTGTTGACTTCGAAAATCTTAATGAGTATCCGAGACCACATGTTAAAGTTCCATAGGCAGGTAGGGAATGGTTGTAAAGAGCAAATCCAGCACTAAAGGCCAATAGTGAACAACTTAGAGCATGTGTCCTAATGATTTCAGAGCTTTTGCTGTCCATGCCAATGAAGGATTTGGCAATTAGATCAAACTCCTGGGATAGCCTCTTCAACTGAAAAGATATTTGAGTAATTTGTTGCAAGAGCTCGCGGCTCTCAACCATAGTACTTTTTCTAAATTGAGCATCATTGCTAATGTTCTCCTGTTCACATGAAATCCTGCTCGAGACTTTAACCATATCTACCACTGCTCCAATAACCTTTATTCTTAGTGCAAGAAACCATCTTTGGAAACAAAGTGTTTTACTGGATGTGAAAGTGGTTTCTAATGTTCTACCAGCAGAGCTAAGACTGTGGTAAGCCACAATAAGTTCTTGGCTATAATTACGCTCATTGACATTTCCAGTAGCATCTTTTCTAGTTTCACATAAATCATCCCAAGAAAGCATGGTAGGAAATTCTTTCATTTCTAACGAATCCGTTGAGCCGGGACCTGGTTTTGATATAAGCAACAGCTGGATTATCTTCTCAGAACGTGCCAACTGATATAATGATTTTAACCAGCAACAATAGATGTAAGACTGAACTTCCTTTGTTAGCTGTCCAAACATAAAAGTGGCTGTCACCCATGCTCCCTGACATGCTGCATATATTCCGGCTTTGTAAGCAGGCCAGTTATCCCTCTGAATCAACATCCTATTTGCAGACTGAAGGGTAAAAAGTTCATGCTTGAGAAAGAAATTTTCATGAAAGATATGACTATTACTATCAGCTCCACCAGCTTGCACACTTCTATCAATTATGCCACCCCATATGAGCCGGCAATGCAACAATAGGGAGTAGATTGTGTGTGCATAGTAATTGAATAAGTTGCATCCATGTACAAAATCAACCAGAAGCTTTATTTTATCAAAGACTTGGTAAGCTATGGCGCCAGCTTCACTGAGACTTTCAAGGCAGGACACCACAAATCTGTTTATAATGCATGAGAGATTGCAATTGATGGCTTTGCCCCTTTCTCCTTTGAACTCCATAAGGTCAATAACTGCTGAATCTGCTTGGCCGCCAGCCATACCACTGTTCTGGGCATTCACGAGATGCTCAATGAATGAATGAACTTTATCCAGCACCAAGATACCAAGATCTGGATGTTTTCTAACAAGAATAAGAAGAAGATTGAGGAGTCTTCGGACATCTTGAAATACAGTATGGTTGAACTGACAGATGTCCAACGATGGCTTTACCAACAAGGCAATCTGATCCATAATTAAAGAGACAAGATGCGAAGGTAGAGGTACGGTACACATTTCTGTTATTCTCTGAAGCCCAATTACTACATCTACAAGAATAAGGATGGCTTGGAAGCTCTTTGAGAAAATTGGAGACTGAGATGCCTTATCAACAATTCTTAAAAGCTCAGAAAATTCAGGCATGTCAAGACAAGCCAGATTATCCGACGTACATAGAACAATCTGTAAACTGCCTTATATGAGTCAATAGGCCATAAATCTAACAATACATTACAAGCCTATAACATGAGTTCACGACTGACCTTATGCAGAATTTTTAGACCTTTGCAATGCATATTTGATGGACATTCAGGATCATCTATTATCCTTAACAATGCCTTGATTACACTTGCACCAATGAGAGATTGACACATCCCCTTTATAGAAATAAAATGTAGACATCTTAATACAGTTGCTTGCATATGCATTGATTTTTCACTGTTAAGAAGTAACAGAAGATAGTCCACCTGCATCAAGATAGCATGGTAATTAAGCGAAATCGGTACTTTAGACAACAAAAATAGTAACACCATAACCTTCAGACACATCTTTTGGAGAGACAGGCATATTGATCCTTCACTCTAAGAACACACCAACCTTTACAGCCCCCAATTTTTCAACTTATCATTGATTAAAATGGTCTAAATTCTATGGGCAATCACATCAGAAATTTAAGAAGTATTACAAAGAGGCAGAGAGAGAGAGAGAGAGAATATAAATTTGAAACTATTCAAGAAAAACTCAGTAAATTCTTATAGGCCTCAATAAGGGCTGACATATAAAATCTAGCATGTAAAAGAAGCCTTTTGGGCTTTTGTGAGATAATGCATACAGGAAATACCCCTGATACTGGCCCCCAACGAAAACACACATAAAGAATCACGAGAGATCTACGGAAAAGTACCTGTTTGGAAATAAGAAAAGTTGATCTGTAACAGAGTTTTGAGAGTGAAGGCAGCATGGCAACCAAAAAGTCATCTTCTGCAGAGTCCAACACCAGCTTTAGACCTGTCTGCATGAAACTGATGATTAGTAGATGACAGACATAGAATAAGCAAAAATGACTGGCCATAGAATTAATTAAATTTATATGATGATTCTAACACTGCAGATAGAATTTCCTTAAGAATTTTACCGGAGCATAATGAACCTCCTTAGGTTCGTACACTTAATAGGTGATTCTTTTGCTGACAGAGTAGTTAGCATTATTACAGCTACTGAGGTTTGCTTATAACCAGTAAACATTTCATTAACATCTCCACAACAAACTCCATGACTCTAAAGAAGCACCTCACTGCATATTTTCATAACATGTTAATGCTATGCTACTAATACTTGCTACCATTCCACCTAAGCCTAGCCTAGGCCAAAAAACTTTCATTATTTGAACTTTCAAGAATCCATCCAAAGAAGCAACTGCTTCCATTATTTGATCATAACAATATTATTAGTTGGCTGAAATTCTAACTCAACCAAAAAACTCCTTCACAAACAAAAATTTAATGCCAGCCATTTCATTTTCTACCAATTTGACAAGCAAAGTCATACCACAGACAGCATACCACATCAAATTCCATGAGCGAGAACTAATGATTACCAAATGCTAATTTCACATAAATAAAGACGAGTCAGGAATCACAGAACAATTAGTATCATTCATATGCCATAACATAAGAGTAAAATAAATTGTGTACAATTGATGTCCATACAAAATTAGAATTTCAAATTTGTCCATTCCTGATTCAGAAATGTAGTTAAAGACTTGCCATATTCAATTTGCACAATCCCATGCGTGTATTACTACTGTTTTGATTCTTGGTTCAATATCAAAAGTTCTCCTTTCTAACCTATAACAGTAACAACATTCTTTGGCATGTAAATTTGATTATTATATAAGAGTAAAATGGACTAACAGAGTTACAAACCTTGTAAGCTCTACTTGCAATAGAGTTTGAGCATCCCATGTTTGCAAAAGCTCGCGCAGCAGCTAGCCGCACAGCTGACACTGTTCCAGAGAAAGTCAAAATATTAACCAGCATCTCTAAGACAACAGATGCAAAGTCAACTGCCAACTCAGAAAAGCAACTTGCAGCAAACAACGATGCTCTTACCTGTAAAAACCAAAACAAAGGTTGCAGATTGTTTTGAAAAAAGTAAATAATCTTTAAAATAACAACAACACAAGTAAGATATCAGGAATGGGGCCAAAATACTTTTTTTCTTTCAGGCTTGGATGGGTGGAAGAAATCCAGTATTTTAAATGATGATAAATTACATTTTAACCTCCTTGCCACAGAACTTTCTCCAGAATTATTAATGAGAGCAAGCCATAACCATGAAATACTTCAGATGCTCAAAATTTCCATGGAAGCCGAATATACCATCTGGTAATATCTTACACATTGATGTAACTACACATGAAAAAACACAGGTACACATATGGTAGACATTGCAAGCAACTCTGATAAGAAAAACAAAATGCCAAATTGGAACATGTAATTGTAAACATAAAGGAAAAATGTTAAAAAGATAGCAACTTTTGGATGCAGATGCTCAAAATAGATATCCAAGTACCAAAGTTGGCCTAATTTCCCAAATGCAGACATAAAACTCGAACAGCTCCACTATTATTCAAAAGACATTTAGCATCCCTCGACAAACAAAACTTTACTATATGATTTTCTAGTATACTAAACAACTCTATACAACTATCGAGCTACGGGAAAAAGTCAAAACTTTGGATACAAGCTTTAAAAATTTAGATTTATTATTATTATTATTATTATTATTATTATTATTATTATTTGGGCTGAAGACATTCTCAAATTATAAGAACAGAAAGAATAGTTGAGATACCTCCAAAACACTAGAAGAAACCAAAGAGGAAAGAATCAAGTATCGTATCTGGGCACTATCCTTGGCAAAATCAGCCCAACAACCAAACAGAACTAAAGCCAATGCTCTTGACTCAAAATCCCCCAAGTCAAAAACAACCTTCACTCTTCTCAACAATTCAAAGTGGTTGTGCACTCTAGACTTGGACAAAATCCCTCTAATTCTCTTCTTGTCCTTGTCCTTGCAGCGCCTAAACAGTGATAAGAATATCTTGACAATGGTGGCCCTGGTCTGTATGTTCCCCAACCGAAAGGCATCAGCAAGCCTCAAGAAGATGGTGTTTGCAAACAGCCTGTCCTCCCCAGGAACCAAGCCAAACATGTTGTAAATTACCATCGTACCCTCTGCGTCTCCAGCCCACTGCTCCAGTCTTGCTCCAATCTGTGATATTGCTTCAATACATCTACCTGAAAGTCATCAACTCAGTTCGAGTCAAATACACATGTAGATATCATTGTAATAACAATAATAATTTCGAGAAGGCGAAGGAGAAGGAAGGTCTCAGTCTCACCTGGATTCTTGGAGCGAAGTGCCTTCTCAAGCTCAACACTCCATTCCATGGCGCAAGCAGTGGAGTTTCTCGCCATCACATTTGCTGCTTCGAAACCCATTTTCCCACTTCGCTAAATAAAACCTACTAATATATATATATATATATATATATATATATATATATATATATATGTCATGGGCTTTTAGCCCACTTGAAAACCATATTGGGCTTGGCCCGGTATCTTTGTTAAATAGGCCCATTTCTATTTAACACCTACTCTAACATTTAGATAAGTCACTTG
The DNA here is from genome assembly GCA_013180625.2 of Boswellia sacra. Classification (NCBI taxonomy): domain Eukaryota; kingdom Viridiplantae; phylum Streptophyta; class Magnoliopsida; order Sapindales; family Burseraceae; genus Boswellia; species Boswellia sacra. The sequence continues at coordinate 114,225 of SNVD02001903.1, read as the reverse complement.
TTCGATTTGTAGGTGCGTAGAATCATGATCGTTGAAGGGGGAAAAGCGGGGAATTTAACAAAATATTTAAGAGCTTCTCGTTTGTCTTCTAAATTGTACATTTATTCCATGATGATGGTCAAAAACAAATATTTTAAGGTCATGTTTGCTATGCCTCACTATATAGTATTAATTTTAATCTACTGCATTATACTCACTGTATAGTATTAATTTTAATCTACTACATTATACAGTATTGTATAATATTAGTTAGGGCACATTTATTTTAGCTTCTCTATTAGCTAAAAAAGTTTTTTAATATAAGAAACTTTTCTAAAATTTTTTTAGGTTATTTGGCTACCACCTAAAAAGAGCTTTATAAAGAGGGACGGAGGCAACATAGGCTCAACAAGGACAATTACCTCTCTAGGGCCAAAGGAAAAAAAATAAAAATATTGTTATTTCTTTTCAATTATTAAAATTGCACATTATTATAAATATGTGTGTGTGTGTATTTCTTTTCAATTATTAAAAATGTACATTATATATATATATATATATATATATATATATATATTTCTATTTACATCTTATTTATCAAACAAAATTTTTTATATTTTCTCCCTCCTCACTCATTAATTTGTTTTGTCTCTACTTTTTTTATTTTATGTTTCAAAAGATAAGATGCTTTTGATTTAGTAAGTTTAAATTTTTATTTAATTATATTATTACCTCTCTAGGGCCAAAGGAAAAAAAATAAAAATATTGTTATTTCTTTTCAATTATTAAAATTGCACATTATTATAAATATGTGTGTGTGTGTATTTCTTTTCAATTATTAAAAATGTACATTATATATATATATATATATATATATATATATATATTTCTATTTACATCTTATTTATCAAACAAAATTTTTTATATTTTCTCCGTCCTCACTCATTAATTTGTTTTGTCTCTACTTTTTTTATTTTATGTTTCAAAAGATAAGATGCTTTTGATTTAGTAAGTTTAAATTTTTATTTAATTATATTATTAATTACTTTATTTTATCATTTCTCTTGTAATTAGAATCTAAAATTGGTATGATAAATTTAATTTATACCCCAAAGAATGTTATTTAAAAATATCATAAACTTTCTAAATATACAACTATATTTTACTTATATTAATTTTTTATATTACCGTTCAGTTTTGCCCCATATAGAAACAATTCTTGGCTCCGTCCCTGTTTATAGGTGATTAAAAAACCTATTTTATGTATTTTAGAAGAAGCTCTAAATTAAGACTTTTGAGAGAAGCTCTTCTTAGCTTTTTTTTTTTTTAAATTATAAAATATCAAATATATCCTTATCATATTTTGAAAGATTTATCTCATGCTTTCTTTCTAAAAAAAAATAATTTAGTAGTTTAACATTAATAAGTCATTGTGTATTTATCTAATCAAACAACTATCAATTTTTTTTTATAAAAGCTCTATTTTTACATGATCTACTCTACTAAGGGCCTGTTTTACCAAGTAAAGAAGTCCCGAAAAAACGCGCTCTAAATCTGCTTTAATAAGCTCTACTTGAAGAAGTTGAAATAATCGGGCCTTTAATACAATGCAAAATATTAATAGTGTTTGTTGCAACAATGTATTATATTAATTTTTACACTATATTTTTGTAATTTTGATTAGATTCTATTATTTTTCTAAGGTTAATAAAATCTAAGTTTAATAAAATGTATTTTTAAAAACCAATAAAAAATTTCAAAATTCATTATTTCAAAAAAAAAAAACAATTCAAATAATGATTTGATTAAATAATTTAAATAAAAATTTTTATTTCAACAAAGTAAAAATACAACAACTTCAATCAGTGTGAATGACATTGTCGGCCACCACATAAAAACATGTCTTGGATACCATTGGAGTCGGCGTTCGAAGACCTATCCCATGGTATATCAATTATCGGCGAGCGATGGCTGAATCTGCAGGAAATAACTAGCAACGTGGAATAGTATTGTCATAGTTGCTATGATTAGAAGCTTGTTCATGAAAATGATTGTATAGAAGTATAAATCGGGAAGTTTTAAGCCTATTAAAGGTGACAGTGCACTACCACTCGCCGCCATTTGACAGCAGCAACATGAACAAGAGTTCAAAGGTCGCATGCTGCTTCCGGCGATGAAAATAACACGAGTTAGGACTCAGACAACGACTTGCGATCTTCTGGACAACTATAGTGCATGACACGCGCTCGCCGGCCACCTAAAGACTGCCGGCCATGGCTGCGGGATTCTAGATTGGGAAAATTGGGAAAATAGACACGATTAGGGACTCTTGTTAAAATTTAGACACATCCTAAAAAAATTTTATACCATAGACACTTTCTTGATAAAAAGACTCAAATGCCCTTATATAATCAATTTTTTTTTAAAACCTTATTAATTCCTTCTTCCGACAAAAATAAAGAAAGTAAGTAAATAGAAATAAAGAACAAAGAAACCAGTCACTCCTCTATATACTTCACTGTCCGAAACAACTTCAACAGTTAAAGCTGAGCAAATCTGATAAGAACAACTTTCTTTAATCTCTCTAAATGTGATTTATTTTGTTGTTATTCACTAGATTTGATTAAGTTTTTAGGGAATTTGAATTCGAGATTTGAGTTTCCGACGGATTTGTTAACTTATTTAGGGATAAATCGAGTGTTATACGTGATTTTTGTGGTTTGATGCGTGTGAAAACTGACGAAACGAGTTTTGAATCCAGTGTTATATCGCGCTGAAGAAGACACTCGACACTCGACACTCGACGACTACCTGTCGAGTCGTGTCGAGTTGTGTAATGTCGAGTGGTGAAATGTCGAGGGTCGAGTTTTGTCGAGTGGTGAAATGTCGAGTGGTGTAGTGTCGACTAGTGTAGAGTCGAGTGTCGAATAATTGTCGAGTGTCGCGTTGTGTTGTGTCAAGTGTCGTCACAACACTACTCGACACTACCCCACTCAACACTCGATACTCGACAAATATCCGACACTCGATACTATACAACCAGTCGTCACTACACCACCACTCGACAAACACTCGACACTCGACATTTTACCACTCGACAAACATTCGACACTCTACATTTCACCACTCGACACTCGACATTACACTACTCGACAGGTAATTGTCGAGTGTCGAGTGTCTTTCACCACTCGATACTAATCGACACTACACCACTCGACAAAACTCGACACTCGACATTTTACCACTCGACAAATACTCGACACTCGACATTACACTACTCGACACAACTCGACAGGTAATTGTCGAGTGTGGAGTGTCTTCTTCAGCGCGATATAACACTGGATTCACAACTCGTTTCATTGGTTTTCACACGCATCAAACCACAAATATCACATATAACACTCGATTTATCCCTAAATAAGTTCACAAATTCGTCGGAAACTCAAATCCCGAATTCAAATTCCTTAAAAACTAAATCAAATCTAACGAATAACAACCAAATAAATCATAATTAGGGACCCTCCGTGTCGATGGGTGCTTCTCTTTACGTCGTCTTACTTGATGCTTCTATCCTCAACCGATGCTCGTGTTAGTTTGTGTTTCGAGCGGTGTCGATGGGTTTTGATAATTTTCTTCTGAAGAGAGGGAGATGGGTTTCGGTAATTTTCGTCTGAAGAGAGGGAAATAAGGCTCTGGGAAAAAATTAAATACATAAGGATAATTGAGTCTTTTTGTCAAGAAAGTGTCTATGGTATGAAAATTTTTTAAGATGTGTCTAAATTTTAACTAAGGTCCTTAATTGTGTCTATTTTCTCAATTTTCCCTTCTAGATTTGTCCGAATATTTTCTAAAATTTTTTATTCTTTTTTATGGTAATTATTTAATATTTTCAATTGAGAAATAAAAGAAGATATATCTACTGTATTAATAAGTGCCACTATTTCACTTTACATATTTTAGCGTTGTTTTTATGGTATTATTTAATACACTGTATAATTTAGTGTAATGTAAAATACACACCAAATATATGTTTGTATAAATTAATGCTATGAAGAATTTTAGTACAGTACAGTGTAGCTGCCCAGACATGTCCTAAGATTGCAATTTTATGTTTAATAAATTCGAGATAAAATTATTGAGATAACAGGTGTGCCAAATAAAACCATTTTTTATTAGAAACATTTGAAAATTAGTCAACTTTTGTAGGCTGTTATGAAAAACAGTTAAACATTAATTTCTTTTTCTACTTGTTTAACTAAATATCGAGCCATCGAATTGATTCGCTAGATAGTTACACAGGAACGCTAAACAAGCACTTAACGAAGTAGATGCTTGTTGAACAATGTCTCTGTCAACCACGTAATAGGTGTATTTTGAAACCTTTGGCACCCGATATTGAACTTAATTATAGTATTTATATTTTCAAAATGTTTCGACCCTTTGGAAAGGCTTTGAGTTTGAGAAGTAGGATATTTTTTGCCTTTTTCCCATCTAAATTTAACATTGACATTTGACAACAATAAGACTTCGGCAGTGAAAATTGTATATAAAATTGAAATAGGAAACACTTGTAAATTGTAGTTGGAAATTGCATCATCGACAACTATAAGATTTAGGTGGGCTAACGTATGAAAGCATAGAAGCAACAGAGACCGCATGGTTATTGTTTCGGTTGGGGCAGGCTGTACTGTTCCTTCTCGGGGCGGCCACAGGCGCACGCTGGCCTGCTCATTGGTGGTGGGCATTGGCAACGTCAGAAACGCATGGGGAGGAAGGGCCGTACGGCATAAATCTATTTAAATTTTCGGGAAAATTAAAAAAAAATGTCTTTAAAGAATTTGTTTAAAAGTGGACTAAGAATCCAAAATTTAAATATCACGATTTGTCTGACATATCGACAGATTTTTATTTTTATTTTTATTTTTTTACGTTAACGGTCAACATCGTCATCTATGCCATTCAATGTGTTTTGATGATTACTGATATATTGGACAACAATTAACTGCTCAACATTTTTTAATAAACAAAATAACGGTGAAACCCTGCATTCATGAAAATACGAGGGATCGATTTATCTTAATTTAACTTATTTTTAGGTTTTAAATATTTTTATTATGTTTATTTTTTTGATGTGGACTTAATTTAAGATATTTTTATCTGAAAAAAAGATAAAAATTTTGGTTTTTATTTAAATTTAAATATTTGAATTATTTATTACTTCTCTAATTCTTTTAAATGTCTTTATATAACTCATTTATGTACAATCTTAAATACCCTTATATAACTCATTTATGACCAATTTGTACAAAGCATAAAGCATAATATTTTAATTTTAGAACATTATTATTTATTTCTAATTTTATATTATGATTCTTTATATATTTTTAAAATTATTTTATGGTCATTCAACTTATTTATATATCAACTTTTTTAAAAAAATAATTTTTTTACCAATTATACACATTTTTAATTTATTTTAGCATGCAAATATTTTTACTATGTGAAATAAAACCACAAGTAAAAAAAAGTTTATATAAATAGGGATATATGTGTAAAACCATTAGTTTTCAGATATTAAAATAAAAAAATAAACATATTGTTAAGATTTTTATATTCGAACCTATTCAGATTTTAGTTTAATTCAGACTTAATTCAGATTTCAGACAAAAAACTAATCGCCCTTGACATATTGAGAATTTGAGTCAAATTAGAATAAGTCAAAATCTAAACGAAGAATTTCCCAAATTAAAGAAACCCTAATTAAACAAGTAATTAAAAAGAAAATAATAGCCCTGAGTCAAAATAGACCATGGCACGTCAACTTGACACCTATCAATATGTATGTTGGACACTTACACTATATATATATATATATGAGACAGGGGTCATAATATCTAAATTTACATTGATGGTCTGATTTTCAAGAATCCTTCTTAATTGGGTCCTTTTTTTTCATAATTCTTTCTAAATTTTTTATTTAGATTTAATATCTAAATCTGAATTTTAAAAGAAACTTATCTCTAAAATAGTTTAGAGAAACTGATGAATATTTCTCCATATGTTTTCATTAGCTTATGTATGGCCTTTATATACACAATTATAGCAATCAAATTCTTGATTTCAGTTCTACAATTATGGACAAATCAAGGGAAATAAAATTGAAAATTAGTACAATGAAATCACACATATACAGGAAATTCATCACAAATATTTAGCCTTGATTGCTTCCTAAGATTGCTCTCTATTATGCCCCCGCAAGATTGAGCTTCTTTCCAGAGGGTCAAGCTTGGACCGATGGCAAAGGAATGACTTGCGGGCAAGAGGTTTGGTGAGAGAATCAACCAATTGAGCATTAAAGTGTACATGAGCAACCCGTATACGATTATTGAGCACCTGTTCACGAACAAAGTGAAAGTCAATAGCAATATGTTTCATGCGAGAGTGGAAGACAGGATTTCGACACACATATGGGGCACCAATATTCTCACAATAGATCGTTAGAGTGGAGTGCGCCCGAACTTTCAATTCTTAAAGAAGATATGTAATCCAATTTAACTCAGTTGTTGTAGAGGGAATGGCTCGATATTTAGCCTCTATTGAAAAGCAAGCAATTGTCCTTTGCTTTTTGGAGTGCCAACTGATTAGATTTCCACCAAGGAAAATAATATATGCAAAAGGGGACGTGCGATCATCAAGATTTCATGCCCAATCAGAATCAATAAAGGTATGAAGACTACAAAATGATTGTTTTCCAAGTAAAAGTCCAAAATGATTGGTCCCTTTGAGATATCGCAGAATCCGTTTAACTGCAGAGCAATGAATTGATGAAGGACAATGCATAAACTGAGAAAGTTTATTAATAGCAAATAGGATGCCAGGATGAGTGAAAGACAGATATTGCAAAGAACTAATAACTTGTCGATATTGAGTTTCATCGATTGTAGGGCTATCGTCATGAAGCTTGAGTGTCTCAGTAGGAGAGAGCCGCCACTACAAGAAAAATAATCATATTTGATGGTCAAAAACCGCCAAATATGTATATATTTGGCGATCTTGAAAGCGCCACTAATGGTACCGTCAAATATAGTCAATTTGATTATATTTGGTGGTCGTTTAGCCTGACAGATATTGCAAAGAACTAATAACTTGTCGATATTGAGTTTCATCGATCGTAGGGCTATCGTCATGAAGCTTGAGTGTCTCGTTAGGAAAGAGCCGCCACTACAAGAAAAATAATCATATTTGATGGTCAAAAACCACCAAATATGTATATATTTGGCGATCTTGAAAGCGTCACCAATGGCACCGCCAAATATAGTCAATTTGATTATATTTGGCGGTCGTTTAGCCTGTCAAATATGCATCTAACTATACTTGGCGGTCAAAAACCGCCAAGTATAATAGGTTTAAAAATTAAAAAAATATATACTTGACGGTTTTTGGCCGTCAAGTATAATAGTTTAAAAAAATTAAAAAAATATACTTGACAGTTTTTAACCGCCAAGTATTTAAAAAAATTAATATATATATAATAGGTATCATTGTTAAATAATACAATTTTATAGCATTCTTTGTCCATATACTAATCTCATTGCAATGAGTAGAAATTGCAACTTGAAGGAAATCTATGTACAGCTCCTACCTTTAATTCATATTATATTGAAGACCATGAGAAGAAGACATTCATCCCAATAAAGCATCCCTTTTCCTTCAACCTTCCTCCCAGTCAATATCATCCTCATCCTCTCTAGAAGCGTCGGCCTTAACATTCAAGTCGTGACCTTGAAACTTTCACTTGTGTTGCCTGTAGTAATGCAAAGGGAAATGGTTGATGAATAATGACTAACAAACTAGTGTTAAATAGTAAGATCTAGGAACAACAAAATCCAATGCAAAAGTACTAGAAAGATAATCCATCGTATAATGGCCATATATAAGTGTGTTTGAAAAAGACAAACAAACACCTGCATGCAAATTCTTTAAGCATATTACTTTGTGTCAGTAACAAATACACAAATATGATGTCTACACAACACACCATAGATTAATTAACTCTATAGCAGTCCTTGATGGTTATCTTTATGACTTGACATTTCTGGGGAAAAAGACCTCCATACATAAGCTTGAATTTACTATAAGATTTCTTTTCCACCAAAATGATAACAAAAAAGCCCGACAAAATTCACATGTAATTTACGATCCCAAATGAAAAAGTCTCACAAACTACAAACATTTTCTTTATGTTGAATTTCCAGAATCTGGAAATTTAATAATGTAATTAGCAACCCATAACATTATAGTAACACATTATCATACTAAATTAAACTGACATTTAAAACAAGTTACCTGCCAGTGGAGCCTCTTCCCAATCGACATCATCATCTCCCTCATCCTCTTCACGTTTAGACTTCATGCCCACTTGACGATTAGAAGACATTCCAGAGAGACCATCAGCAATGGCTGTGTTTGAAATTTTAGGTTGTTTCTTAGCAGCTTCTTCTAGTTCCTATTGTTTCTTAAGCAGAGCAGCATAATAAGCTTTAATATACTCATCCTGCAACATGAGTAAATATGTTATACATTGAGCAAATGAGATGGAGAAAGAAAGAATCCAGATCACAACAAGAAAAGTAATAATCTCATTGCACTAGCCTGCATACTCTGTTTATCATCTTCAATAGTAGACTTCTTGTCGTCTGAGAATCCTCGAGCCGCTGAACTCCCATCCATCTTTGACTCCTACTTGACCTCTCCACGTTGTTCCTTTGTGAGATTCATCCCTTGCTTGATCATCCAAGGTGGCAAAATTTTCATATACTCACGCGATCAGTTCTAACAATGTTCAAGGGAAAATATTAATGTTCTGTACTCTTTATTACAACCAATGACAGCCCCAGATGTGGCTAATACAAATCACTGATCTAGGCTCTCTTAACTCTCAGTTAATTCACTAATTCTCTAGGTACATAAAATGCATTGGAATATCAACAAAGTGCAAACAAGTGCAAAAAAGGCCAACATAAAGTGCATTAACTTGAAATGTGTCACTAGCATACTTTCAGAGATTGAGTTAAATAACAAACTAATACATATAAAAATGAATTAAAGCCACCCATAAACATCCATTTACACTAATTAAGATTATAAAATGTTAATTTGCACGAGAGCTACCTTTAAAACAAGCTGATGTTGTTATTTACCCAGCAAAGTAATTCATTTCTGAATGGCAAGAGGAATTCATTTCTTTGGTCTACACTTTCTGTGCTGTAGAAGTGCAGGGTCCAAACTCCAAATTGCATGTCTGATTAAACAATCAAACTTGAATAGCATTAAAATAAAAGACACGAGTAATAATTAAAAAAAAATCAACTACAAAACTGGCTAGTTTAAAACCATTTCGTGACAAAATTTCTGTTGACCCAAAATCAGAGATATGCACAATCCGACTCCAATAATATCTACAAAACTCATTGGATACCGTACAATACCATTTTAGAAATCTTCTCGATCAAATTACAATTCTGCAAACTACAGATGTTGTTTTTATCTTCCTAACACCTGGAGGCTGTAAGCAATCAAACAAGCTGAACCTTTACAAGGCTACCATTAATAAGCATAGCATATAATATTTGACCACATCTCAGCTTGTCATTCCCAGAGTCAGACCAACTTATGTTGTGCCTTAAACATCAATACATATAACTTAAAATGCTACAGTGTAATGCAACAAAGAACTCACAAATATGATAAAAAGGAATTTTAAAAGAAGAAACTGAAGCAATAATTAATAAAATTATAAAAAGTAAAACATAACATCAAATTTTGTTACAAAGTCTGTCTAAAGGATTTACCATGAAAGGCCATCAAGATAAAGAAGTAAATCCTCTTATAAAGTGTTGACTTGGTTTCTCATATTTCTCTTACAAAGTGGTTCCAGTATCTCCTCAATAGATTTGCTAATTCCTCTTCCACTTGTGTTAGCATCATTTCCTTTTAGTAGAATCTACCAGCGCCTCGAAACACCACCCACAAATAACCATTACCCAAAACACCCGGCTCTTGGGCTAATAGGGTTCGGGTTACTGAGGCTAGCACTAGATTTTATCTTGACTCGATAGCCCGGAAGGACCTAGCTTCGATTCTTGAGCTCCCTGATGATTTGGTAGATGATGCTGGGGCTGATTGGTTGCGTTGTATTGTGAGATTTTTTCTAGGGTATAATATGCCTTTCCATGCCGCACGTTCCATTGCTATGCGTGCATGGTAGTCTAGTGGTTTGAAGGATGTCCGCTCGACTAGGACGGGTTTCTTGATATTCAGATTTAGAACTGTATAGGAGGTTTATGATATTTTAGAGAGAGAGCCTTGGGTGTTTGGTAGGAAGCACATCATTCTCCAACAGTGGAATCCTCATTTCTCTTTTGACCAGAGTAGGATTTTCAGGATCCCAGTCTGGGTTCGGTTACATGGACTACCATTTCCATTGTGGTTAGCCAGAGCACTCAGTGCTGTTTTTAGTATGGTTGGTCGAGCAGTATTATGTGACAAGATGACTTCTGAGCACACTAGGTTATCCTATGCTAGGGTTTGTGTTGAGATAGATGTAGAACATTCTCCAGTGTAGGACTTTGAGATCCGGTGTAAGCTATCCTCTGAGCTTATCAAGATCAGAGTGGAATATGAATAAAACCGAAATGTTATTCCAAGTGTTGTTTATTTGGTCATACCTGTCCTGTGCTTGTTGTGCCTTCTGCTCTTACAGAGGTCAAGGCGCCAGTTACTAATATAGCCCCTATCTTGCGAGACAAGGGGAACACTAATGACACTGCTATTGTAGCAGCAGTTCATATTGAGACTAGTCAGGATCTAATTATTGCTGCTGATGTAACTCCAGTTGTACGAGATAAGGGTAAAGGTATTGCTACCGATTCCACACCAACCAGACCTCTTGCTCTACTAACTTCAGATGTAGTGACTACAAAGACAGATTCGATTGATATGATCTTTAATAAGTTAGGTAAGGTTACAGCCAATGGTTCGGATTCTGAGTCTGATTCACTATCTTCTATTGAAGCACATCATGATCAGATTTTGAAGTGCTCTTTTAGCCCTATAGCTGCTTTGCCTGATTCTTCAGGGATTGATCCTCTAGAGAGGTTTATTGCCCCATATTCTCCAAAATCCACTGTGACACCTTTGGATAGTCGACCACCTACCACTTTTCCTATCCGTCCTGTTGGTCAGGGTAAAAAGGTTCAGAGTAAAAAGGGTGGCAATGGGGGTAGAGGGGCCATGCGCCTTCGATGATTTATTTATTGAGTTCTGAGATTTTTCTAGTTTCCTATGATAGGAAGTTGAAACATTAGAGGCCTTAATGGCTTCTCTAAGCAACGGGCAGTTAGAAACTGGATTTCTAAGTATTTTTTAGGTTTGATTGGTCTCTTAGAGACTAAGGTTGATCAACGACACCTTGCTTCAGTTGTTTCAGATATTTGTCCTTCTTGGAATTTTTTTCCAATGCCACTGTGTCAATTGCTTGTAAAGTGTTGGTGTGTTGGGATCCTACTTTGTACAATTTGATTAGTTTACAGTCTTCTCCACAGTGGATCGTTTGTCAGGCTACCAGATTATCAGATGGGGTTTCTTTCGGTTTGATCTTTGTTTATGACTCTAACAATCCAGATGTTCGACGACAGTTATGGGACTTTATCAGAGCTCAATCTATGGATTTTGGTGACTTACCTTGGTTGGCATTGGGTGATTTTAATGTGATTTTACGCTCTTCAGATAGAGTTGGAGGGGATCAAGCTTGGCATGGGTATATGGATGAGTTTGGTTAGTATGTTCATGATGCAGCGTTGATCAGGGTACCATCTTTTGGCCTCCAGTATACCTGGCATAATGGGTAGCAGGGAAAGGGTACTATTCTTCGGACTCTTGATTGGAGTTTTGGCAGCGCTTCATGGTTCTTGACTTGGCCAAACACAGCTTCTGAGATTCTTCCACGGGATGCTCATGATCACAGTTCTATGGTCATCAGGTTTGGAGATCAAAATAGGCAGACCTCCGGTCCTTTTAAATTTTTGAACTTTTGGGCTGACCGAGAAGATTTCTTGAAGATTGTTCAGAAAGTGTGGTCTACGCCTGTGGACGGGGATCCTATGTTTCGAATCACGTAGAAATTAGGTTTGTTGAAACGTGAGTTTAAGACTTTGCATGCCAAGGCTTTTAGTCACATCTCTAGTAGGGTCATTGAGGTTAGGGCTTAGTGGGTCACGGCTCAGGCTGTTTTGGATGAGAACCCTTATTCCCCAGATTGTATTTTGGCTCAGAGGGATTTTGCTAAGCAGTATTTCCAGTTGTGCAGGGATGAAGAGGCTTTCTTTCGATAGAGGTTAAGGATCCAATGGCTCTCTTTGGGGGATCAGAATACCAAGTTCTTTCACAAGTCTCTGATCCATAGACAGGTCAGGAATCAGATTCATCAGCTTGAGGATAAGGATGGTACCATTGTTACAGATCGAGGTGACTTAGGTTATCTAGTTGTGAGATATTTTCAGAAATTGCTTACAGCTCCTTCTCACCCTTCTCTTATAGATGCTTCTCGGTTTTTCTCTGAAAGAGTTTCTGAGGAGATGTTGCCTTCTTTGGTGTGCCCTATTACTGATGATGAGATCAGGTCAGCTTTATTTTCGATTCCTGATGATAAAACTCCAGGACAGAATGGGTATACCTCTCTGTTCTTCAAAAGGGCTTGGGATATTATTAGTGTGGAGTTTAAGGCTGCTGTGCTCTACTTCTTTGTGACTTGCCGGATGTCGAAGTGTGTTAATACCACTAGGATTGCCTTGGTCCCCAAGGTTGAGTCTCTCAGAACTATGAGTGATTTTCGACCAATCTCTTGTTGTAATGTACTTTACAAGTGCATCTCCAAAGTGATTGTGAATCACTTCAAAGCAGTCTTACATGATGTAATTGGGAGTTCACAGTCTGCTTTTGTCCTAGGTCGGAGGATCTCTGATGCCATTCTATTGACTCAAGAGCTCATGAATAATTACCATCTTGGGCATTCGCCTCCCAGGTGCGCTTTAAAGGTGGATATTCGCAAAGCTTTTGATAATGTCAGTTGGGATTTCATCCTTTTGGGGTTAAGGACGATTGGTATTCCAGAGTGTATGCTTCGATGGATTGCGACCTGTATGTCTTCTGCACATTTCTTCGGGAGGCCTCTCAGCGGCCTGGTTTTCATTACCATTGGAGATGCCAACAGATTTCTCTTACTCATCTTTATTTTGTAGATGATCTGATGGTTTTTTGGAGGGCAGATGTGGGCTCTGTTAGGGTGGTTCGTGCTGCTTTGCAGGAGTTTGCAGAGCTCTCTAGTTTAGTTACGAATTCAGCCAAGAGTCATGTCTTCTTTTCTAAAGTCAATGATGAGGATCAAGCGGTATTGCAGTCCATCTTGAGTTTTCAAGTGGGGAGTTTGCTGGTCCGATATTTGGGGATGCCTCTGATCATCACCAGATTGTGCCTTTCAGATTGTGCTCCATTGATAGAACAAATTCTGTCGAGGGTCAAGTTATGGATATCTGCTGTGCTGACTTATGCTGGCCGTCTCCAATTAATTACGTTGGTACTATTTTCCATCAGGTCTACTGGTCATCTATGTTCATATTACCGGCAGCTGTGGTGTGAAAGATTAAGGGTATTCTGGCTGTTTTCCTCTGGAAAGGGACCTCTTTGTCTCTGAGGCCAAAATAGCTTGGGATTCGGTTTGCTATCCGTTGAAGGAAGGGGGATTGGGAATTAAGAGAGTGAAGGAATGGAATCGTGCTACTATTCTGAAGCATGTTTGGAGACTTCTTTTTGACAAGTCTTCCACATGGTCTTCTTCGGTTCATAAGGTACTCCTTCGAGGTCGCTCGTTTTGGCAGGTTCGGGTTACTTCTGGAGCCTCCTGGTCTCGGAGGAAGATTTTGCACAGTTGGGATTGGTGTAGGGGTAAATTTGTCTTTTGTATTAGAGATGGATGTGATACCTCACTTTGACAGGATTACTGGTTGCCGCAGGGACGTCTTTGTGATTTGTTTTCTTTCAGGGCTCTATCATCTACAGGTCTTCCCTTAGATACAAAGGTCTCAGCGGTTATTCGGGATGGGGATTGGGCTTTTCCTAATGGTGGGTCGGTTCTTGGACGGGTTTGGGACTCTGTCAACATCCGACCTATGATAGGGACTCCTAACCATATTGTTTGGAAGGGTCACACCTCTGGTATTTTCTCCATTGACTTAGCATCAAAATTATTACGGAGTAGACGATCAGTGAACTCCTTTCATCATCTTCTCTGGTTCCCTTGCCATGTTCCAAGGCACTCCTTTATTCTTTGGCTCGCCTCATTGGGTCGTCTTCGTACTATGGATCGGCTACGACGTCATGGCATGTTATCTTCTTCGGGCTGTGTTCTCTGTGCTTCATCAAATGAGACTCACGATCATCTTTTCTTTAGCTGTCCTTCCTCGTCTTCTGTATGGGGGGATATTTCAGCTAAGACCCTCATTGTTTGGCCATCTTTTGGTTGGCTCTCTCTACTTCATTAGGCTTATTTTCATCTTCAGGGCAGGAAGAATTTTGGGTATATCCTTGCACGTTTGGTCTTTTATGCTTCAGTTTATTTTCTATGGTATGAGAGGAATGATCGTGTGTATCAACAGCGTTATCGGATCATTGTTAGGTGATTGACAAGATTTTTGCTTTGGTTCGCTCTCGACTTCTAACCATTGAGGCCAAGTATGTGATCACTCCTCAGCTTCGTGCCATATGGGGACTTCATCGTTAATTCGTTTTTTGATTTTTATTTTGTTTAATTGGGCAAATGCACCCTTTTGTTTTGTTGTTTATGGTGATGATAGCTTCGTTGTAGTTGGTTTTGGGCCTATGTGCCATCTTTTGTTTTGTTTGGGGCCTTCGGCTCTATGTTTCGTTTGTTTGTTTGAGGCCTTTGGGCTTTGTTATTTCCTTTTGGACTTGTGAGTACTAGGTACTCTTCTTGGGGTATGCCCCTCGTATTTTGTACTTTCTTTTTTCTTTTTATGTGAATAGTAATTAAAAAAAAAAGAATCTACTAGCAATGTTTCCACTAAATCTTCACTATTGGCTGCAAATATCTCATCAGAAGTGATGGGTTGGGTCATGCTATGCTCTTCATATAGTGGACAGATCTCTTTTAGCTCAGATCTCTTCTTGAGAACAAGCTCTTTCATTTTGCTTGACTTCAACTCTTCCAACCGAGACACTTTTGCCTCTATCTGCTAATCATATTTACTTTATTAATCTCCCAAAGCAAATTCACTCAAACTTTGGATACAGAACCAAGAGGACTAGCAGAACCTCAGAAACCACTAGTTACTTACATAATTAATGAAGTCCACAGAGAGAGTGTTGGGCTCAGTTACTTCATGTTCTGAGGCAGCAATATTATAGGTAACATTCTGAAACATCTGTTGCTCTTCAAATGGGCGTACCCATCAAATTCCATAACTCCAACATGGTAGATGCAAGATCTTGGAGCTGCCAATGTCTCAAACCAAAAGGGGGTTTCTAAACTCAAATCATTCTTCTCCACCTTTTGGAATATGTAATTAATTAAATAAGATAATTAATTAACTAATCAAACTTAAACCAAATCAAAGCTACGACTACTAAAATGTAATGTAATGTGAAACAGGAATCAAATCAAACGTAGTATTTAACTTTACAGTGGGTTAGGGAGGAAGGAGCGGTGTTTCACATCAGTTCAGTTGAGGTTATAACATTAAAAAGGGTAGATACATTGGACCGCCGGTTGAATCTGGGTTGTCCACGTAAGTAGTTACCCGCAGCAATGGACGACAAAGGATTGTTGGAACTGAGGCCTTAAACCCCAAACAAACCCGAACTCGACTCAATTCAACCCAGATCCTGTACGCGGCAGCTGCTTCCAAGCTGAAGAGAGAAGCTGCAGCCTTAGCCTCAACCTCCCTTTAAAACCTCCACAGAGACCCGCTTGTCAAACCCTCTCTCTTTAACATTAAAATCAGATCAAAGGAAGATGCAGCAGCAGGCAAAAGCCAACAGAGGCGGAGGCTCTGATGCTAATGCGACGGTGACACAAACAGCACCACCAACATGAACACCTCCACTTGCACCGATGGGTCCACCGGCTGCTTACCAGTTGGTCCCATCTCACCACTATCAGCAACAACAGTGGATGGGGATGATGCAATACCCGACTGCGATGATGGCGATGATGCAGCAGCAGATGATGATGTATCCTCACCATTACATGTCGTGAAAGGGTGGAGGCGTGAAAGGGTGAAGAAAAGAGAGAATGATTTTAGGGTTAAAGAGATTTTAGGTTTATGGCAAATGGGTTTTATGAGGTGTTGTTTAAAACTTTATTAACCAATAAAAATGTGACATGTGAGATATTTTAAATATACATATATATGCTTTGGCTTTTTTTATTTTTATAAACACTAATTGTTTTTATTTAATTTCTAAAATAAATTATAATAATTTTTACTTAAGCACAAATGTTATATTATTTCAAAATAAGATTTTATTCAAGATTTTTAATTTTTTAATTTTTATCAAAAAATTAAGCAATGTGATTTTAATCACTTTGAAAGTATAAAATAATTTATTTATTTCATACAATTTGTATGTTTAAAAATTTATTTCTTATTAATTTGATTTTAAAAATTTATTATTTAATTTATACAAAAATATTATTTTTTATTTAAATATTTTTAAAAATTATTTTTAATTAAATATTAAGACATAAAATTGTATTATTTAATTATTATTTTGAGATTTTTTACTTCTCTATTTATTAAAATTTAAAATATTATATTCATAATGCTTGAAAGAGAAGATGAAAAATGTGAGAGGGAAATAGAAAATATTACATATTCACATACTTGTCACATTTTTATAAAAATATGATAAATATTTGATTGAATAAAGACAAAAGTGATAAATAAGATGAATAGATAGGTTTGACTTTCAGACCAATGTTATATTTCTCACTTTTTAAAAAAATGGGAAATAAAAAAATTATAAAGTGACAAATATGTAAAAAATTCTTGTAGTGCGCGTGACAACTGCATTGGCTTCATGCATCTTATGCTTTAATGAGAGATCAGTGATATACTTTTGCTGAGATAAAAAGAAGCCATGCGGAGTATAAGTAGCCTCAATGCCAAGAAAATAACTAAGGGATCCAAGATCCTTAAGTGAGAACCGTTCAGCCATGATTTTTATAAATAGATCGATAGAGGAGTGATGGTTGCGTGTGATGATAATGTCATCAACATACACCAACAAATATATAAGAATCTGGCTATGGGAAAAAATAAAGAGAGCGTTGTCAGATTTTGAATTCGTGAAAGCATGAAGAAGCAAAAAGATCTCAACTCATGATGCCAAGCTCTCAATGCCTAACGAAGACCCTAAATTGCTTTCCAAAGTTTGCACGCATGATGAGGAAATTGTTGACTTACAAATCTTGGTGATTATTATATGAAGACATCACCTGAAAATGAACCCTGCAAAAAAGCATTATTCACATCTAATTATCGTAATTGCCAGCCTTTCGAGACAAGAAGACTTGAAATTAGTTGAACTGTCATCATCTTGACAACTAGACTAAAAATTTCAGTAAAATCAACACCGACTCTTTGATAAAACCTTTTGTCAACAAGACAGGCTTTATAACGTGTAACTGATCCATCTGGGTTCCGCTTAATCTTAAAATCCATTTACACCCAACAATATTTTGTGTGTGGCAGGGGGAGACAAGGGTCCAGGTTGAATTTTTGATGAGTGCATCATACTTTTCATTCATGGCTTTAAGCCAATGAGCAAATTTTGAGCTTGCAGATAGGTAGTGGGTTTAAATTCATCGAAGGAATTAGAAAGGGTGGTGTTAAGGTGAAGAATTTTACGGGGTTCGAAGATATTGTTTTTTAAGCGTGTGACCATTTGAGGTTCAGGTAAATGATCATAATTCAATGAGGTAGGAGAGTGTATACGTACTTGTGAAGGACTAGAGGACGTGGCATCATTAGCAGAGGTCGTGGAAGGCGATTACATAGAATGAGTGGTCTTCATATCATCAATAGACTCAAGAATATGCGGAGAAGAATTTGAATGTGGGGAAGAAGTGGATTGTGGTGAGTGAGTATCTTCCAAAATAGTCAAGGTATTAATGGGAAGTGGTGAAGTGGAGAAAGGAAATTCTGGTGAAGACATGTCTCTAGAATTAGAAGGAATGAGATCATTTATGATCGATAAAAGAGTGTTCGGGTACCATTTTAACAAGGAATCATTAGTAAAACGAGAATCAGACAGAGACAAATTTTGAAAAGGAAAAGTAGACTCAATAAATATGACATGACTAGAAATAAAACATTTGTTAGTGGAAGGATATAGGCAAATATATGAGTTGTGAGTGAGAGAGTAACCAAGAAACACGCAAGGCTTGGATTTTTGGTTCAAGTTTATGAAAGGTGTAGGGATGAAGCCATGGATAACATAAGCAACCAAACACTTTAAGTTTGTGGTAACTCGGGCTCTTATTAAAAAACATTTGAAATGGTGATTGAAATTTGAGGATTGGAGTGGGTAACATATTGATAAGATAAATAGCAGCCTGAAATGCAAAAGACCAAAATTTTAATGGTAAGGAAGCTTGTGAAGAAGAGTGAGACCAGTCTCAACTATATGGCGATGTTTGCCTTCTGTTGAGCCTACTAATTGAGGGGTGTATGGTAGTGATTTAAGATGTTGAATACCAAAGTTGGATAATTGGTACGCCAAGCCTTGATATTCACCACCTCCATCAGAGTATATGGTTTTAATGGTGGTTTGGAAGAAATTTTCTACTAATTTTTGCAATGAGTAAAAATAGAAAAATATCATATTTTTGTCTCATTGGATAAAACCAAATATATTTAGTAAAACAATCAACAAAGATAACATAATATCAAAGATTGTCAAAAGAAATTATTGGAGATGGCCCCCATACATCCATTTCTAAAGGAGAATTACATGACATAGATGAAAGACCAAAAGGAAGTTCGTGAATTTTATTACAAAGACAGGAGTCACAATGAAATTTGAAAAAATGAGACAAGCGAAGAGAGTAATTGGACATTACTTTTTGTTGAACTAACATAGACAGGTGCCCAAGACGACGATGCCAAATATCAAATGAGACAACAATAGTGGTTATGAGAGTAGTAGGATAAGAGCTCTAAGGTGATGATGATGATGATGACCGCTCATAAATGTTGCCCTTACTCCGACCTTGGACCAAGAATGCCCTCATGCTCAAATCCTTCACAATAAAAGAGTCAGGAAAGAATTCAATTGATACACCATTTTGTTTACAAAATCGAAAAAAATCAAAAAATAGACAGAAGATTCTTTTAATATTAGGTGCACACAAAACATTATTCAGTGTAAAGCAAATATTTGAAGAATTAAGTTTGGTAGAACCGATATGAGAAATAGGAATGCTATTATTGTCTCCAACCACGATATCTTCATTACCAGCATATTCTGAGTGCACAGACAAGTTTTGTAAGTCAGAGGTAATATGGTGAGAAGCACCTGTGTCTACTACCCAAATCCCATTGTTTGCAAATTGATTAGAAGTCATGAAATTTGCTTGAGGCTAGCTAGGAGTATATGTGGGCTTTGAACGAGAATGACACACCTTGGCAGTGTGACCAATCTTATCACATAGTTAGCACACTGGTTTTGAATATTCGGAGTTGAAGTTTGGCCACCATGATTGTTGAGGAGAGTGATGGAAGCTGCCATCATTATCACAAAAACTATTGCCATTGAATTAGGAATAAGGAGGGTGAATATGAGAGTAGAAAGACTGACTATTACTTGAATTTCCTTGAAATGTTGATTATTGTTTGATTTTCCTTGAAATTGTTTATTGCCATAGATATTGACCCTATAATTATTGGTGTGGTTCCCATATCCGCTTCTATTTTTATTGCTGGTTCATTGGTTGAACTGTGCTACAATTGGAGGATCAATCTTCTTTGCTTCTGCACGCTTCAAAAAGGTTTCGTAATCTAAGAGCTTATCATGAAGCTCTTCAAATGTCATGGCAGTTTCCGAGTGCGTATAGCAGCACTTAATTCTTTATATTCATTGCCAAGCCCTTTGAGTGTGTGAACAACAATTCTAGCATCACTGAGTGGATGACCTATCAAGGCTAAATCATCAATCAGACCTTTGATATTTTGCATATATTCAGAAATTGTGATACCCTCCTTTGATGTTTTCATCAATGTGGAAAGTATGTTAGCATCCGAGTTTGAGATCTATTTGCAAAAGTAGTCTCAAGTTTCTTCCATGCTTCGATAGAGGTGGTGCAAGAAGGCATAGGTGAAGAATATTACAAGCAACAAAAGCTTGAATGGCTTGCAATATGAGCCAATCTTGACGGAGCCAAAATTTATGAGCATGATTTGGTGAAGACTCTGCTTCTCCATATTTCACCATGGTTTCCAGCAAGCACGGGTGTGATCCATCAATGTAAACTAATAAATCATTGCCAAACAGAAGGTTAGAGAACTGTGACCTCCAGGAGGCATAGTTTCCTCCTCTAGAGAGTTTAAATGGAATTTGTGATGTCGTGTTGATTGAGAGAGTGAAGGGGAGATAAAAGTGTTATTATTTCTAGTTGACATCAGGACAATGGGTTTAGAGGTTGAGGATGAAGAAGAGGAGGACATTTTGAGTGAAAAAGAATGAGAAAGATTAGGATCGTTTGTGCTATTGAGAGCACTTTGCTCTGATACCGTAAAACAGTTTAGAGAAACCGATGAATATTGCTCTGTATGTTTTCATTAACATATGTATGGCTTTTATATACACAATTACAGCAATCAAATCCTTGATTTTAGTCCTATAATTGTGGACAAATCAAGGGAAATAAAATTAAAAATTAATACAATGGAATCACACATATACAAGAAATTAATCATAGATATTTAGCTTAATTGCTTCCTAAGATTGCTCTCTATTAATCTCCTCGTTTGTATTTATTTATGTTAATTATAAAGTGTTGTGAAATGAGTGGAGAAGGAGCTCCACTACTCCCATCACATTCAGCCAGCTCACTCCTATGCGCAAGAGTTATAAATCCAAATCAAAGCGTGGGAGGCAGTGTGATGTGGTTTGAGAAAAATGTTGAGAATTGCTTGAAAGCGAGTTGTGTACTTGGAAGCCTCTCTCTACCAGGGCAATTTGAAGAATTAGAAAGTGGGATTTGATATACATCTGTGCAACACTCACCTCACCTCGTCTCCTCTCATCTCTTGTCCAAAGCAATGTTATATTAATATTTGGAGAACCAATTTGATTGGTCGATAGAGTGGTGGACTTGGCTACACGCTAACTTTGTAAATCATACACGGTTAATTCTCTCATTTGAAGACAATAAATATATTATTGCTCTCTTATTGAATCAAAGAGTATACGATAGAATCTATATATTTATGAAATAATGATACACAACGTATCTCAAATAATATTTAAGTTTTTCATCTTGAATCTCGATTATGTATCTCTTCTTATATGTGATATTTTGATGTAGTTTTTTATTTTTTTGGTATCCTAATCTTGTATGAGAAATAATATACTAATTTGACATAAGATGGCATATAATTTGAACAAATAAAAAAAGAAAATTAAACATGCTATTTAAATGTCTCAACATAACTTAGATTATGTTGTTGTAACAATGTTCTCACTACAAATTATAAGAAATGATTAACTAGATTGATCCAACATAAATTAAATAATATCTACGGTGAAATAATGAGCATATATGGAGGTATTAGTATCACTTGACCTAATAATATATAACAAAGATAAAAGGATGACTGAAAAAATTTAAAAAACTAAAAAATTTAAATAGGGGTTACAAAAATGACTCTATCTTTGAAAATTTAGATGCTATAATAATTTGTTAAGTGGTGAACACCATCACATACCCTAGAGATTGTCTAACGCAACTGTTAGACACTGTTTGACACACCCGTTG
This sequence comes from Boswellia sacra, assembly GCA_013180625.2. Taxonomy (NCBI): domain Eukaryota; kingdom Viridiplantae; phylum Streptophyta; class Magnoliopsida; order Sapindales; family Burseraceae; genus Boswellia; species Boswellia sacra. The sequence goes on along the minus strand of SNVD02001903.1, from coordinate 92,132 downwards.
GACATCATCGGACGTCAAATAAGATTATAACATATAAATTTTTAAGAACATAATTATTTATCAAAGAAGTCTCTTAATTTTGGACATCTTTCCCATTTTTAAGAGATGATTTGGCTATAATACTAGTGAGATTAAAATATTAAGCACGAATAGAAACAACACTCTTGTGTAAGCATAATATAATATAAAACAACGGCGGTGGATGAATAAGATAGTCCAATCAACACGCGTATGGATGTCGTGCAAGATTCCTAGAACCCACTAGCAGCGCATTTCACCATGTAACGTAACCCTCTATATCCGTTGTCTCGTTATTAGTCAATTTAATGCCAAGATTCTCTGCATCATCTCATTGGTTTTAGTTTCCACACTCTAACTTCACCCATAATCTAGGGCATGAGATTAGCCACGCTTTCCAAAACGTTATCAAATTGGTAACAATTGAATTGTTGTTGAATGCATGGTTATATGGGCAGTTCATTTTAATTAATAACATAAACTTTCTTTCTTGATTGTTATTGAAAGCTATGTTTTCATTTTATTAAAAGAAAATCTTCAACTAAATGCATTTAAGACGAGTCTTTGTCATGATTTAACTATTATTTTTTCAATAATAATTTAATGCAAAAGAGTTATCTTAAGAATTATTTGATGGGGCCGTGACAATGAAAAACTATAAATTTGATTTGGTGCGAATATACGTTCATGTCCATATTCTCTGTCGCCAGTACGAGACAGAGAATAGCTAGACACTTCTATCCTATCTAATACCACATTTCCATCTTTTATGGGGCACGTCATGGTCATAACCATGACGATTCAATTAAACTGTTTTCTCGATGCAACTTACCATAATTAATAAAAGAATATGAGGAGAATATAAAAAATAGTCAAGTTTTGGTAAATTATTTAGAAATATAATAATACGCTAAAAAATATATCTTATTTGTGTTCTAACGCCAAGTATCATTAGAGGCCTAAAGTTAAGTATTATTGGAGGCTTAAAGCTTTTTTCTATACATGTAAGCTTAAGTTTTTAAAATATTGATAAACTTAATATCGTAGCAGAGTAAAACACACAAATTGTTAATACAAAAATTTAGGTTTCGAACAAAGATAATTTTAAATAATACATGAATTGAGACACACATCATATCTTTTATTAGAGAAGGTGATAATTAAGTTGTCATACTCTGAATAATTGTCAAGAAGGAAATAGTTGAGTTATTCTATTTTGAGTAATTGTAAAAGAAGATTTTGACTTTATGAAAAAGATTAATGCCTTCATCTAATAGGCTAATCTTTTGGGTTAAATATATAATATTATTTAAAAAATTAAGGGAATGGTCACAAGATTGAATATCTCCTACTAAGGCATACGAGGTTTTGTTTGAATGTGATGAGAGAGCGTATTAAAGACTTAAATATTCAAATGACTTAAATATTCAAATTAAGCTTAAGTCTTTATAAAATCTTTGCATGTAATAGGGTGTATAAAAACTAAAATATTCAAATTAAACTTAAACTTTTGAAGAACTTGACATGTATCATATACGTTCTCAAATATTCACACACGGAAATAAGACTCAACGGGAATACATATTGTTTAACAAACATCTAAAGTTTATTAGATTAGATAACTCAATACTTCTTAATATTTGGTTTAAATCATTAAACTATAGTTATTTGTAAAGAATAAAAAAAAGGGATAATTCCAATTTGTCCCTTGAGATTAGGTGTAAAGAAATTGAGGACCTTAGTTTTTTGAAATCTAAATTTGCCCCCTAAGATTACTGTAGCACTGTTAGATTTAACATAAAATGTATTAAATAGTAACTTAACGCTTTACAAACCATTTAGAAAAGTGTATTATAGTCTATTTTACTGCTTATTAGCGTTAAATTATTATTTAATATATTTTTTGTTAAATCTAATATTAAAATTAAGTTATTATTTAATGAATTTTCCGTTAAATCTAACGGTTTAATACATTTTTCATTAAATCTAACGGTGCTACAATAACCTCAGGACAATCTTATATTTCAGAAAACTGAAGTCCTCAATTTTTTTTAAACCTAATCTTAAGAGGTAAATTAGAATTATCTCTAAAAAAAAAAAAAAAGCCTGCCCTGATGGAAGAGGATGTGGCTCAGATGTCAGATCGAGGACACCTAATCCTAATATGATATAATCTAACGAAAGGATTGACGAGGAGATGCGGAATCTGCTACAACAACGGGTGCATTTGTTTGTCTGACGTGGCCAACCCAATTAATGGTAAGTGGAATCCACGAAGAACACCCGCAACCCACACTCGTCTCATAAAGCTATCCCAAACCCAGTTGGCTCCAACCATCACGAGCTCCTGTCCCTTTGCATGCCTTCCTCCTCCGCTGCATTGCATGCCACCCACACAACCTTCCCAACCCAACACCCTAGCGAATTCGTCTAATATTAATTATTTTGCAAACTTTTTATTATTAAATAATTTTTATAATAAAATTACAAAAATTCAATATTTTAACATCTTTTATTAAAGAGTCTAAAGACTATCCTCAATTTAATTTGTCAAAATCAAAATAACCTAAATTAAAAAGATTTATTAAAAATTGACAATCATTTAAAAAGATATCATAATTACTTCTGATATACCAAGTTTTATTTTTTATTTTTTTAAATATTCAATAACTAATAAATTTTTTGAATATATCTATTATTGAACATTAGAACGAATAATAAAAAAACAAATATTTATTACGGAACGTTAATAATGGACCAAAAAATGTATAGGTCAAACTATCAAATATGATTACAAGAGGGAGGAGTTATGCTAGTATTTGAAACAGATTCTTGCCATTTTTATAATAGTTCGTTTCATATTGTTAGCAGATAAATAAAAATGAGAATAATTTTAATATTATCTTAAGATATATATATTAAATCTTAAAATATTATGCAATTTTTTTTTTTAAATTATAAATCCTATATAAGAATTTATCAAATGTATAAATTTTAAACGAATCACAACAATTTTAAGGCCTTCAACGCATGCTCTCAGGCAGAGCACACTGAAAGCAAACATGGTAAGTATAACTATAATAAGGATAGAAAAAAAAATCACGTGCCAAGACCAATCTCTTTTCTGCCCGACGGCTGGGGGGCCCACCCCACCGCACTTGTTTGCACTGTAAAAATGACCACCCTTATATACAGGAATAGCAATGGATGGTTGGGACGTTGGCTGGCTCTGGCAGTGGGCTTGCGTGATAACGTTTGCAAGAAAGCCAAGCCATGGCCACTGTTTGTTTCAACAAATCCTTTTTTGTTATTTCTTTCCTATCAATCTTCGCTTCCTCTTACATGTACTCTGCAGGTTAGCAAGCCATGATTGAAAATTAAGCAAGCTTCAATCTTTTTCATTAACTTTCTTCGTCTCTTTCTTGTTATCGAAAATACAGATGATCATCAAAGAGACGATTTATTTTCAGAAATCTTGAGGGAAGAAGCAGTGGCTAGACTCCATGAGCTCGGGAAGGTATTCTTTTGATTTCCTAGTTGTATATCTTCTCTAATATGCGTGTGTGTGTGTGTGTTACCTGTTGCCTGGATATAAATAAATAACTTGATTGATTTCTTCTTAATAGTTAATAATCGTGGCTACAACATGAACTGCATATTTGATACATATATAATATATTGGTGGATCATTTGGAATAAAATATTGGTCAGATTTGAATCATTGCTAATGATATGATTAAGTTTTATTTGAATCGCTATCAGTGCTTGACTGCTTATATATTCTTCCCAAAAACTGAATTTTTTATTTATATTCAGAGGATGTTTTGGTTGCAATGTTTTTTTTTTTTTCAAAAAAAAAAGATGCATGTTAAAGCATTGGCGTGTGTATTAATTAATAGGTGAGTGATGCTGATGGTTATCTTGAGAGGACATTCATGAGCCCGGCTTCAGTCAGGGCAGCAAATCTTATTCGTTTATGGATGGAGGATGCTGGTTTGAGAACGTTAGCTTTCAACCTTTCTTAAATCCTAAAACGCTGTTTTCATATTCTTTACTGATGCTTTTTTATTTGATTTTCAGGTGGGTCGACCAATTGGGCAATTTACATGGTCGCTTTGATGGAGGGAATGCAAGTTCTGAGGCTTTATTGATTGGTTCTCATTTGGTGATACTTTTCTTTTCAATTGTTCTTCTTCAATCTAAGTCTTAATTTGCTGGAATTTTCTAAAACTCAAGTTGTTGATAAGGAATGCATTGGACGCTAGACTCTTACTTATGAAATTTTTTTCTTTTCTTTCTTTTTTTTTTTTTTTTTTTTTTAAATAGGATACTGTTGTTGATGCTGGAATATTTGATGGCTCATTAGGCATAATCTCTGCAATATCTGCGTTGAAGGTTTTGAAAAGCACTGGGAAATTGAGAAATCTAAAACGGCCAGTTGAGGTAGCTGAAGTACTTCTAACAATTTTCTATTTTAATGGTTTTATTAAGAAAATATGACTGTTATAATCTAGATTTACATTGGAGAGGATTCTTGTGCAATGGGCTGCATATCAAAATGGAGAAATTATCAATAATTGACTGTAGCATTGAACAGAAATTAAATTGCAACCCCTTCATTTGATATCCCCGCCTTTTCATCTCCTGGAATAAGAACAGTTCTTCAGAGTATAGGAGAAAAGGAAAACTTTTACAGAAATTCAAATGAAAAAGATCTTTATTTATTCTTAATATTGAGAAATAAGAAAAAGGAGAGGTATTCACGTATGCATTTTTGTTTGATGTGCAAGTGAAGCTGTTAAACTAGGTGAAAATTTAGCATTGTCGCACTAATCAATAATACTACAAATAAATTGTGGTGGAATATAATGGTTGAACAATGTGTGAAGCTTAATTTCAATAACTGGCTTTACTTTGCTCTGTTAATTGTCAATGTCTTATTTGGGTTAAACTTTTGTCAGATGCAAGAACCAATCCTCTCTTCAAATGTTTTTATTCGTTTCACATTATACATAATGTATGAATATAAAATTGTTTAAGAACAAGGCAGTGAGACTTATGAATTTGGTGGAATTGTTATGCTTCCTTTATAACACTTCTGATTGTTGATGTAATTTATTTGAAATATTGGACTTTGTAGGTGATTGCATTTAGTGATGAAGAGGGAGTCAGGTTCCAATCTACTTTCTTAGGAAGTGCTGCTATAGCTGGTGTATTACCAGCTACAGCGTTGCAGATATCTGATAAAAGGTTTGCTTATGTAACTACCAGTTTAATTTAATATATTACTCTTGTATCAGTATGTTAACACATAATCCTTGTTCAGTGGTGTAACAGTGCAAGATGCCCTTAGGCGGAATTCTCTAGATGTTGATGAGAAAAGCTTGTTACATCTCAAGTATGATCCAGCATCTGTATGGGGTTATGTTGAGGTATAACTGTCCTCATTTTATTTTCTGAAAGGAACCTTTATTCATCGTTTGTGTGGCATTTAGTGGTAAGTTTACTTATTGAGGTTGTAGTTCTTTGTGGAGTAAATCTCACAGACAAGAATTTATTCAATGCTGCAGGTTCACATTGAACAAGGACCTGTTTTAGAATGGGTTGGTTTCCCCCTTGGTGTAGTTAAAGGCATAGCTGGACAGACACGACTAAAGGTATATGCTTTTACACTCATCTAAGCTCTCTCATCCAGGACAATTGAGAGAGAAGGAAGATGGAATTTTGAGCAGTGTCAATAAGGTGGAAGTACTTAGTTGAACTTTGTACGATTGCTAATTACCTAGTGAAGAAAATATTGTAAGAAAGCTAAATGTTAGATTGGGCTATCTGAATGGCAAAAAACAACACATCATTGGAGTGTGCCAAATGAGGATGTCAAGCTGATGAGTACTAAACAAGAGTAACTCATGATGCAGTTATGATGAGTTAAATTTAGCGTAAGTTTCATATATTGAACCAAATGACTGGTAATATGGAGCTAAAATAAATCATTTACACGTATTAGCCACAGCATAAAATTATAAATTGCAGCCAAGATGCACAAGCCATGTCAGTTTTGCCAGTCCAAAAAGAAGGAAAAAGGTTGGCTAATCAAAATTTGATTAGACCAAATTTGGAAGCCTAAGAGCATGAGGAAAGGTATAGATAAACGTTGGTTGAGAAACTAAGAAAAGACATTGCTTATGATTATAATATGATCATAAATTGAGGGTGGAGGACAATCAAGTTTCAGACTGTTATTCTTTGGATTTTGAAGTCTTTGAAGGACAATGATAGTGAAAGAAATTCCTGTTTGACAATGAATTACGCCTAAGTTGTTTAAGAGTTAGACTGGTTTGTTCAAAGCTTTTGTCTCAGCTCAAGGCTTTTGTATCTAAACCTGGAAAAGTCACCGTTCACCCCATATATAACCACAGTATGCAGTTCAAAATGGATAAATAAAAGAAATTAAGGAATGAATTGCATTGTACTCATACGACTCAAGCACTGGAAGGGTGGATCATTAACAACTGATTTAAATTCGATAGGTTTGGTCTTTCTCCTCTATAATTGACAGGGAGATACAATTTTTAGAGCTGTTTACCTAACTCAAAAGCCTGTAACATGACACGTGTGAAAGCTGAAATAATTAGCATATTGATTTTGCACAAATATTGGGCTCCTTTTGATTCAGCTGTTTGAATTTTTCAGGTTACAGTAAGGGGTTCACAAGGGCATGCTGGAACAGTTCCGATGTCAATGCGTCAGGACCCCATGGCTGCTTCAGCAGAATTAATTGTACTTCTGGAAAGTCTTTGTAAACATCCTAAAGATTTTCTATCTTATGATGGTCATTGCAATGGCTTCACATTGGAATCACTATCTATTTCCCTTGTCTGTACCGTTGGTGAGATATCAACCTGGCCAAGTGCAAGTAATGTCATTCCAGGCCAGGCAAGAAAATTATCTCCGGATGCTGCTGCACTTGTTAACCATCACAATTTATGATATTTTATATTAATGGTAAATTTTCAATGTCTGAACTGAAAACAAAGTCAAATCTTTTAGGTCACATTCACTGTGGATTTACGAGCAATTGATGACAAGGGACGGGAGGATGTCCTTTATGAATTATCTAATCAGATGTATCAAATATGTGAAAAGCGTTCTGTTTCCTGCATTATTGAACGTAAGGTGAGGGGACTCAAAGTCTCTTATTCAATCTTTATCTGTTTCTAAAAGCATAATTGATAACTTGAGGTGCAAATTGGATTGTTTCAGCATGATGCAAATGCTGTGATATGTGATACTGAGTTAAGTTCACAGCTGAAATCTGCATCTTATGCTGCACTCAAGAGAATGACAGGTGAGACTCAACATGAAGTTCCTGTGCTGATGAGTGGTGCAGGGCATGATGCAATGGCCATGTCTCATCTAACCAAGGTTTGTTCTCTTGAGCTGAATATACAATATGTAATTTTTTTTTTTCACCATATAGTGACTATGCATGATATTTTGAACAGGTTGGCATGTTATTTGTGCAGTGCCGGGGAGGAGTAAGTCACTCACCTGCAGAGCATGTCTTAGACGATGATGTTTGGGCCGCTGGTTTGGCACTTTTAGCATTTCTTGAAACTCATATGTGAATTTGGAATATGCTCCAACATCTCTGTATGGTTTGTTAGTTCTTTTCATTTTAATAAATGCTAATGCGGGGGTAGGCCTCAATTGTACATTTACATGCGATTGCATTTGCATGCATAAGCTGACCATTTGGAGCCCAGATAAGAACAAAGCTTTCTTGTTAAAACTAATAATTTATGATTCTTGTTATTTTTATTAATCAACAAAAGAGAAACCCAAACATTCACGAATATCAAGAATATTTTGGATCATTACCATATATAAAGTTAATTATTGACACTACTTGAATCAATAACACAATTTTTTTTTTCTGCTCTTAATAAAGTGAGTTCAGAAAATAATAAAAAAGAAAACAAAAAATTCCTCATTTCCGTGACATAAGTTAGAAAGTGAATTTTCTAAAAAAGAATTCTGAAAATTAGTTAATGAGCAAATTTTGTTTTGATTCTTTGTTTTTCTTCTCTGAATTCAGAAAAACTCAAAATCATTTTCAACACATTCCCAGTTAACCCTCACTGACTATGACATCTTGGTTGAGAATCATAAATATTTCTTGCAAAATTATTAGTCTATGGCATGAGGAACAAAATCCATAAACAAATGCATACATATTTGTATAAATAAAACCTCTTCTACAGCTAATATTATATAACAATACATCCAAGGCCTGTCTGAGTTTAATACACCTAAATCAGCTCTAAACTAATGTTCCTGATGATCTTGCAAAAACTAACACCAAGCCTCTTCAACTAGTGGCAATACAATCCCAATTGCATGTTTCTTATAGTTAGAATTGCATATCCGTAGAGCTTGAGATGGCAGAACTTACTTCAAAAAAAGTGGCTGGGCCAACTGTTGCAGCTGGTGAACAACATGAGACATTCTTGGGCGCATGGAAGGGACATGCTGCGTACAAGCATAAACAAGATCCACCACCTTCTGAACAACACCAGCTTCAGGAATGTCTGAGGACGAAGAAGATATGAGGGGATCCAAGAGCTCAAGGTAACGATGTGACTGTACCAAAGGTGTAGCCCATTCAAATATACTCTGCCAGCCAACTGAATCGACCGCCTGTGCAGGCCGACGCCCACTTACAATTTCCAGCAGAAGAACACCAAAGCTGTAAACATCACTCTTTGTTGTAAGTTCATTTCTATAAACAAACTCTGGAGCAAGGTATCCGTATGTGCCACCTGCCATCACTGTTCTCTCCTGCATCACTTCCCATGGCACAAACTTTGACAGACCAACCCCCATCAAATGTGCTCCAAACTCTTCATCAAGCAGCACATTGCTGGTACGGATGTCCCTATGCACGACATGTGGCTTAACCTTGTCATGCAAGAACCTGTTTCAAGAACTGATGAGATGAGTAGCAAGCAAAAGAATAACCGAAATCCAACAGTGTAGGAAAGCACTTTATTTTTTATTTTTATTTTTTTTAAAACTAATAGTCAAGGGTCAAACTTATACAACCAGAAGAACAACACAGCATTTAGCTCTTTGATTATTCTCATTCCCCATGGAAAGATGTATTGGAAATAAGAAACTTATTAATAATAGCCAAGAGACCAAGTAACTTGTATAATTTCATTAGGGTTCATACCAATAAAAACACTAACACACACTATTGGATTTATTCAAATCAGCAGCCCAAGGATTAATACTTACGCAATTCCTTGAGCAAGAGTTGTAGCAATTTTCATTCTCATTGCCCAATCCAAGCACCGCCCTCCCCTTGGTATGTGGTGTAGCCATCTATCTAAAGGGCCATGTACCACAAACTCATAAACAATAAAACGGTCACCATGATCATAGCAGCATCCCTTCACAGCCACCAAATTTGGATGATGAAGCCTTGCAACCCTTCCAATTTCAGAATAGAACTCCTTCTTCCTTTGAAAACTAGATCTTTTTAACCTCTTAACTGCCACCCTAGATCCATCAGGTAGAATGCCACTGTACGTGCTACCTGTTTTGGCATCTCCCAAAAGGCGATTGCCTTCACTAAAATTCTTTGTAATCGACCTCAGTTCCTCACTTGTGAACACCTTCCATGATGGAGGGACCAATGCAGAAGCTGCTGGATTAGATAATTTGCGAGACCTTCTCCGCCTTTTGCTCCGCTTGTATGCAAGAAGCCAAATCACAATAGCAAATGTCGTCACAAGGATCAACCCACTTACAACTCCAAGGATGATTAGGTATTCCCTATGGCAGTGCAAGTAATGACATTTGTTCTCTTGGAAAAAAGAAAGATAGAAATAAATCAAATAATTTTCTGAACAAGATGACAAAATGATGTCGAACCATTAGCAAAAAGACGACATCCTAAAGTATCAAACAAATGATATCAACAAAATCAAGTTAATTTTAATTCTTAGTGGGGGAGAGAGAGGCATATCAAAAGATTAACATGAATAGCAGTCAGGAAAGTGAGGTCTTACCAAAACTGAGCATGCAAATAAAAGCATGAGAAGCATTACAACTATCAACCACAAGGAGTGTAGATCCATTAGTAACCAATGCACACAAATCAACTGAAGCATTGACGTGGCATGATAAATTGCCACAATTAGAACGAAAAGATCCTTCTGGAATGATTGACTCATTCCACTTTGACACATTATCAGACCACTTCCACTGGAACCCAACAGTATTATTAATTTGTCTTCCTCCGATCCAGCAACCCTTGCTAGTTTCACCACATAACTTCTGAGCAGAGTTTAGTTCTTCATATGATGTCGGGGATGCCAAATGTCCACCAAAGCCCTTACATTGGGTCTCTGACTCATCCCATGATTGAGCATTCTCAATATATCGAAAACACTTGCTCTTCTCTGGAACAATAACCCAACCAGAATGGCATGGGGCTGTGCAGAAAGAAAACAAAAATGTTCAATTCAAAAGCTCATAATTAGATGAACAATACATATATGTGTGAGTGGTATATAATATGATATGATATGTTCTATATTCTATGCAAGCTTCGAACCTACATATGTAGCTACATCCCAGCTTCTAGCGTATTCACTGTAAATGGATGTGTGATGATTTTCTGTAGATATATTCCATCTGATACAAAAGACAGGTCTAACTGAGGATAAAACGTACATGTACCATGTGGACGATGTATGCAACGATCTGAACATGAGCTTGTATAATTACAAACCATAACAATCTGTTTTTTTAGCTCTCATTTGTTAAACCAAATAAAATCATAGCTTTCCAAAAGCATGGCAGAGCGGGAGAAAGTAAAAACTAATAAATATACATTTAATTTATCCCAACATGGTTGTTCAAATCTTCTTCTTCTTCTTTTTTCTTTTTTCTTTTTTCTTTTTAATTTTTTTAACTAGAAATCCTTTGATCCTTCCCTTGTTCACTGAGTTCTAAAACAGGGGCTATGTCCACGCATGGTTGTCAAAATCTTACCTATTACAACCTGAATCCTATGTCTTAAATTAAACTTAGTCTAAACAATTTGCATATACATCTTATCTGAATTAAAAGAAAAATTTTTAGAATTTCAACAAAATCAAAATTACGGATATAATGGGATGCCTGATACGAACTATGAATACCTACAATTAACAAGGAAATTATATGAATGTTCTTAAAATGAAAAATTTGAATAGCAGAACTTATGCAGTTATGCTCAACGCCCTTCAGACTAATCATCTTTCAAAGATTAGCATAGGTAAAATTCTACAAGAAAGAGTGAAGTTGAGGCTTTTCTCTAAGTCTGCTCATATGCTGGCTTTGAAAGTCTAATTATCATTTCAATATTCCAATTTTCTCTTATTTTTTTTTTTTTAAAAAGAACGAACTGCAGGACAGAAGTTCATGGTTACTTTACCTCAATTTATTAGGTGAGTTATCTACAATATCATATTTTTTTCTAATAGGGCAATGCCATTAGCACTCCACTTTTAGCTTCTCACACTTCACATTGGTAATCACAAAGAATGAAGTGTGACAAGTTAAAAGTGCGGTGTCCAAAGCATCCACCTCCATATTCACGAGAATAATCAGATTTAAGCTTTTTCATATACTTGCAATTTTCCTTTAATTATATGTGATTCCTGGCTTCTATAAATTTTTAAGTGGTATTTTCTGGAGCTTTGTATAAGAAATATTCAAAAGACAAGCAATGATTCCACAATGTGTCAAATCAACACATACTAAACTACTTTGTTTCATTGCAACTATAGCCTTAAGGATTATTGCTCTATGAGCAAACCTTAGCATATCTAGAGGTCTCAGTACTCATTACTCACAAATATTTTTTCAGAACAGTTAACCCAAGATACTTTTCACCCTAATCCTAAAAGCTTGTCTCTCTATCAAAAAAGCTTCATCCAAACAAATGCTATTTATTAAAGCCATCACTCATGCTGTTTCTTTCCCAAGATTATGCATTTCTGAGTGAATAACCCACGAAGACAACCAAAGAAATACCATCTCAACAACTGACTATCCATTGACATTTACGAGCAAACATCTGCAGGACACTAAACACTGAATTCCAAAATTACATAACATGTTGCCATATAAAATTTTCAAACTCATCCCTTTGATGGATCAACCATGTCCATAAAAGCAAAAAGGTAACAACAAATATTTTTTTATTACAAGCAATAGATTGAAAGAGCATTTGTACTAGTATTCACACCTTCCAGGTCTTCATTATTGGAAACCACTAACTGTGCGTTGCTTGACTGATTAGAAATCTAAGAAACCAAAACAAAGCTTGAGAAACAACTTGACAAAGTAACACGCATGCAAATTCTAAATTTTGTAAAGGACAAATTTGCAATAATCTTACAGCATCTGAAGCCACAAGCTGGAGCATTAAAGAAGCAATGATAAGAACAAATTGCACAGAGGCCAGCTTCAGTTCCATTGGAACGATCTGCCAAAACCCAAGGAGAGAAAAATTAACAATTCATGATGAAATCATAGCCCTATAATAATAACTCACGAGAAATAATCAACCCTAAAACCATTCAGCAACAATTTCACTTCTTCAGTCTCCAGAATGACATGAACCAAATTTTTTTAAGCTGTTAAACATTGTTTAGGTTGCATTTCAAGAGTACTTTCCACAACCAAATCAACAGGACTTATAATACTAAAGTCAAATTACAAACAACAACTAAAACCCTAGAAACACATAGCACCATTTCAATTCATATAAAATCTCAAAATTAAAAAAAAAAAAGGAAAGGAGAAATAGCGAAAACCTTAATCATCCATCTCGGTACCCAGGAAGACATGAGAAACAAAAAAATTAAATTATAAAATGTAGTCTTTAACTTAAAAAAGAAAGAAAAAGAAAATGTCTCCTTAATTTTCTTCACCAACCAAATAGCGAGAAAGGAAATATTATTGAAAGGAATGAGTTGATGGGTTAAGTTGTATTACCGTGAAATGAAAAGGATTCAACCTAGTTTCATGTTTTGTGTGTGGAAGTTGGAAGCTTTTGCTGACCAAAGGGGAGGTCTTGGTTCATGTAGCAGTTAAGACTGAATGAGTAGTTTGGTATGGTTTCCGACAGTTTTTGACATTGAGGAAATTTTCTTTCTTTCCTTTTTTTATTACACTGAAGGAGATAATGTCACTTCGACCCCTAGGTTTTGGGGAAGCTGCAAACAAAAACAAGTTTTGGCACTTTTAACCCGTTGATTTATGAAATCAATCAAGACCACCCTTTAGTAACGTTTTCCGTTAGTGAGACATCACTCTTCCATCTGATCCCATGTTGACGTTGATGGAGCTGTAATGTATTTTGCTTAAAAAAAAAATGGGAATAAGGCGGGTCTGTTAATGATTTTGAGATAGTAGTGGTAAAGTGTCCTTTTTTTTTAATATTAAATTTGATTCTTACGGTTGTTGGGATTATAGGATTTCGTATTGGTGGTGAGGAATTCAGCTGTTGACGTGATCGATTTCGATTGGATTTTTAGATTTTGAATTTGTTAGGACAATGTCACATCATTGTCATATACCAACTTGAGTGGTATGTTGTCTTTGCTATTTCGGAGAAAAACAAAACAAAAAATAAGTTGACTATTTTAAATATTTCTTATTTAACTGTTTTCAGTTAAGACTTTTGTTCAGAATTGGTTTTCAAATTAGGAAAGTCTTTTATTTAACTTAACTTTAGAAATGATTGATTATTCTATTCATGCATTGGATGTCCTAATGTCAAATTGCTTTCCTAGAATTCATTCTATGCAGGGTTAAGAAGCAAATCAAGGAATCCTTATGGAGTAAGGATAAGCTGGACATGCAGTATATAAAGGCCAACATTATTGAAGTCCAGTGTTACGTTTTGGCAAGCCATTTTGTGAGTTGTTTTGAGAGAATTTTAGTGTTCTATTAGCTCGCATTTTTATCTAGTCTTCATGTTAGTTTATTGAATACTCAAAGGAGCTTGAGTGATATACCAAGGGAAGTTGTAATATGTTAAAAAGGGTCTCAACAGAGGGTAGTGAATTGCAGTAAGGTTTTAGGAAGTTGGTTCACTAGAGTTGAACTTCTTCGAGGGAGCGTAGGTTACAATGAAAGGTAAGTGAGAGAACGGGGTTTTATCTACTGTAAATCCAAGTATTTGTAAGCTTGAACGACTTAGTGAATTGCAGCTTTGCTTCCTATGAATGTAGGCTACTTTATAGCCGAACCATATCAAAGTTACTGTGCACTTTTACTTTCTTGTTAGTTACATTTTACTTAACTGCATACTTGTGTGTCTGATGTAACTCCAATCGTGGCTTCCAAACTTATAATTGGTATCTGAGCAGAGCACTAACGTACCTGTGTAGATCCTGTTTTATTTCTTTAGAAGCTATGAATTTCTCAAGAATAGAGGTTCAATTAATCATCCACCACTACTTGATGAAGCCAATTATGGCTATCGGAAGGCTAAGATGAAGTTTTTCTTAAAGTCCATTGATGAAAGAGTCTGGAGATCAATTGTTTATGGTTGGAATCCATTTACTCGTTGTGTAAACAGTGATGGAGAAATAAAAGAGAAACCAAAGGCACAGTGGAATAAGCAAGATCTTGAAGAAGCTTAATGGAACTCCAAAGCCGTCAATGCCCTCTTCAATGCTATCAACTTACATTCATTCAGTCTCATATCTTCATTTACTATTGCCAAAGAAATTTGTCAGAAACTTGAGAATAAGAATGAAGGTACTACTTCTGTTAAAAGATATAAGATTACGATGCTTGCTACTCAATTTGAAAATATGACAATGCATGAGAATGAAACTGTTTTTGAATTTTATTCAAGATTATGTGATGTAACAAGCGCCTCAGTCCTTGGGAAAAGGTGAAGATTCTTAAATTATTGGAAAGATCCTTTGATCTTTACCAAAATAATGTTAGGCTAAGGCAACAATTATTTCAGACACAGAATCTTGATAAGCTAAGGATTGATGAGTTGCTAGATCTCTTCAAAAATTTGAGCTGAGTATCATGGCAAAGAAGAAGAATAAATCAACTGCATTGAATGCCTCTTCTTCAAAGACAGAAACTGGGGAAGCTGGGATGGAAATTCAAGATGAAGATCAACTGGCTTACATGGTGAAAAATTATACCAAGTTTCTAAAAAAGAATTTCAAAAAGAAGAATCAAGGCAAAGGACAGAAGGAAATAAAGTTTGATGTAGATTTTAAGAAATTCAACAAGGAACTTGAAAAGCTAAATCAAGTTCAATGCTATGAATGTTGTGGTTTTGGACATATTAAACCAGAATGTGCAAACTTGAAGAAGAAAGGCAAGGGACTTAATGCAACTTGGAGTGACAGTGACTTTGATAGTAGCTTTGAAGATCAAGAACAGTAGAATGGTTTTATTGGATTTGTAGCATCAGCATCTGATAAGGGAAAATCAATCGTGTCTGAAACAACTGAATCAGTTCAAACAAAAGTAGAAGTAATTGAAGAGGATGATAATGAGACTATCTTTAATCTAAACTAGTATGAAGAGTTGCAAGAAGCATACAATGATCTTCACCATATATGGGAGATTGAAATGTCAAAGAATAAAGAGCTGGAAAAGAAAGTTGAAAAGTTTTGAGCAAGAGATTGAGATTGTGACTTGTGAAAAAGTCTACTTGGAGGAGAGAGTTACTGAACTTGAATCTACCATTAAAAATATGAATCAACAACTGGTTAAGAAAATTGAATGCTTGAAAGAACATGAAGCAACCATTCAAAGTCTCTACAAAGGGTCCAAGAAGCTTGATGATATTTTAACTCAATAGAGGATTTGCTCAAGCAAATATGGATTGGGGTATGAAGATCACAACAAAGCTTCAACTTAAAAAACAGTCTTTGTTAGAGCATTAAGTAACAAGTCAGATTCAAGTCCAAAAGGTATAAATTCATCTCCAAAGACAGGTAAGAAAGGCAAAAACATTTCATCTCAAAGCTCTAAAAGCTCTCATCATAGCAGTTCATCTCATTTTGTGAAATCTAACTCAGGTCAGGCTAAGAAATTTGTTCCCATTTGCTACTTCTATGGTGTTAGAGGTCACATTAGACCTAGGTGTTACAAATTGAATAATTTGCTATATCAAATGAAAAACAGTACAGGTAGTCACCTGTACACAACAGGAATGGGTTAAGAAACAAGTTACTAAATGTAATGTTGCACTAACTGCTCTTAATGCTTATACTAATAGCTCTTGGTACTTTGATAATGGTTGTTTAAGAAGTATGATAGGTAGCAAAGAATTTCTAAAAAATTTTAGAACTTGCAATCATGGCTCAATCACTTTTGGAGATGGTATAAAGAGTAAGATAGTAGGTAAAGGGACTTTGTGTGTTGATGGCCTACCTAAATTTGATGATGTTTTATTTGTTGATGGACTAAAAGCTAATTTGCTAAGTATTAGTCAGATTTGCGATGACAAATACATTGTTGAATTCACACAAAACAAATGCATGGTACTTGATTCTAAAAAGAATTGCATTCTAGAAGGAAGTAGGTCCAATGATAACTGTTTTTGCTGACCAAACTAAATGCATTGCATGCTAAGATGACTGACATTGAACTTTGGCATAAAAAACTAGGACACATAAATGATAAGGACTTAGTTAAGTTAACTAAGACTAGAGTAGTAAGAGTTATGCCTAAATTTGAGCAAAAACCTAATGTTGTTTGGGGTTAATGTCAAAAAGGTAAGCAAATAAAAAGTTCACATGATTCTAATTCATACCTTAGTACTTGAAAAATCCTTGAATTGTTGCACCTGGATCTCATGGGTCCAATACAAGTTCAAAGCATTTCGAGCAAAAGGTATGTGTTTGTGTGTGTTGATGACTATTCTAGATATACTTGGATTGATTTTTGTTAAAGAGAAATATGTTGCATTTGAAGTGTCCATGGCAAGGAATTTGAGCATAAGAGCTATGCAGACTTTTGTAAGCTTCATGACATTGCTCATGAGTTTTGTGCAACAAAGACTTCTGACAAAATGGAGTGGTTGAAAGAAAGAATAGAACATTATAGGAGATGGCAAGGGTAATGCTGAACAGCAAGAAACTCATAAAGAGGCTATGGGCAGAAACTTTAAACACTGCATGTTATATCATTAATAGGGTATTCATAAAGCCTGGAACAAGTCAAACCCTCTATAAGCTGCTGAAAGGAAGAAAATCTAACCTTAAATACTTCTATATGTTTCATTGTAGGTGCTATATACTTAATGATAGAGAGCAACTTGGAAAATTTGATTCAAAGAGTGATGACATGGTGTTTTTCGGCTATTTATTAAATAGCAAAGCTTATAGGGTGCACAATTTGAGAATTGAAACAATAATAGAGTCCTCTAATGTTGTTTTTGATGATCTTAATGCTTATGCAGAATTTTCATAGGAGGAGATAATAGAAAGTCTTTCAAAGACAATAGATGGAATAACCCTAGAAATTATATAACTGACAATTCCAGTCATATCCGAATAAACCAATGAAGTTAGGACAAATAGAACTGCCATATCTGGCAGCATAGATTTGAGCAAAGAAAAATTAAGGGATGATTCCAATAATAAAGAACCCCCAACCTGGATTCATAAGGCTCATCCCACTACCACAATCATTGGAAGCGCTGAAGAAGGTATAAAAACAAGGAGTAAGTTTAAAAATTAGTTAAGTTTTACTTGTTACGTATCTCTCATTGAACCTAAAAATATCAATGAAGCTCTTAAAGATAATGCTTGGATTCAAGCAATGCCAGAAGAGCTTAGTCAATTCGAGAGGAATGATGTTTGGATGTTAGTTCCTAGGCCTAAAAATTCAAATGTGATAGGAACTAAATAGATTTTTAGAAACAAGAGTGATGAAAATGGTCAAGTGATTAGAAACAAAGCTATGCTAGTGGCTATACTCAAATTGAGGGAATTGATTTTGATTAGACTTTTGCACCAGTAGCTAGGATAGAATCAATCATATTATTGCTTGCCATTGCTTGTTTACTCAACTTTAAGCTTTATCAAATGGATGTTAAAACAGTTTTTTTGAATGACATTCTCAATGAAGAAGCTTTTGTTGAACAACCAAAGGTTTTTGTGAATCCAAAACATCCAACCTATGTGCATAAACTGAAAAAGGCATTATATGGGTTAAAACAAGCTCTAAGAGCTTGGTATGAGAGGATAACAACATCTCTTCTTGCTAAAGGATATACTAGAGGGAGTAATGATAAAACTTTATTCATAAAACATTTATATCATTGTGGTTTAAATTTATGTTGATGATATTGTGTTTGGTTCTACTCAAGAAAACAAAAGGAATGAGTTTGTTGAGCTGAACTTTATTCATAAAACATGCTTTTAGTTATATCATTGTGGTTCAAATTTATGTTGATGATATTGTGTTTGTTTCTACTCAAGAAAACAAAAGGAATGAGTTTGTTGAGCTGATGCAGGGTGAATTTGAGATGACTATGGTAGATGAGCTTACTTTCTTTATAGGTCTACAACTTAAGCAATTCAATGATGGAATCTTTATTTCACAAACCAATTATGCTAAAAACTTGATAAAGAAATTTGAAATAGACAAAGCTAAACCAATGAGAACTCCCATTACTACTAATCTCAAATTGTTAAGAGATAATGTAGGTAATGATATGAATCCAAGTTTGTACAGAAGCATAATTGGCAATCTCTTGTAGCTAGGGGTGGCAATTTGGGTCATGACACTTGAGCAGAACAAGAATACGATACGAACACGTTATACGATTAATAAATGGATCGGATTCATATTAAGGGTGTTCAACACGCTAACCCGTTTAGTAACACGAATAGTTAAATATATCTTATTAATCTTTAATATGTAAGCTCATTTAATGATATGAATTTTTATTTACTTACAATATAAATATTATAAAACTGAAAATTTTATATTATAAAGTAAATTAATTTACATAGTAATTAATTATGATGATTGTAATATTTTTTTATACTAACAATTATTTATATTTTAAAATTAATTTTAATTGATATAAATATATAAAATATGATACATTATGATAATTAGGTTAAACAATTAAGTAAATTTTGTGAATTAAGTATGACACGATTACAATACGTGGGTGACATGTTTAATAACCGTGTCGAATCCGTGTTTCATGTCTCGACACGAATAATTAAATGGGTCAACACGCGTGACACAAATTGCCACCATCCCTACTTGTAGCTCACAGTTAGCAAACCTGATAATAGTTTCAGTTAGGGATGGTAAAACCCAGGGTCGGGGTCGGTGGTCCCCGGCCCCAGCCCTGGCCCTCAATTGCACACCCCGACCCCGAAAAATTCTTCGAAATTTTTTTCCCAGGGCTAGCTCTGGGGTACCCCGAGCGGTGCCGAGTTTTCCAATAACCCGGGATTAAAACACGGGTTGCTTTTTTTTTTTAATTCTGATGCTTTTTTTTATGAGTATATATATATGTGACAGTACGTAAAATAGTCTGCAGCCCAATGGTAGCCCGCTGTTTCCATATATATTGCATGACGTAGATAATTTTAAACATAATTTCCTTGGACATGGGTAGCAGATATATAAATATATATGGGGCAGCGAAGTTAAATGCGAAATGGCTGGCAGCCTAGTGGTATCGCACCGTTTCCATCCATTCGGGGAGATGAGTTCGAACTCCGGGGACAGCAAAAAATTTTAAAAAAAAATTTCCTTGGAAATCGGTTGGGCTTGACACATCTAATGGGTTTGAAATAAAAAATCTTATCAAGAGTTGGGCTGGGCTTGGGCTAAATTTTAAATAAAGGGTGAAAGTGAGAATTAAAAACTGATAGGACTTAAAAGAATTTTTACATAACATAATTTTAAAATTGCAATTGCATGCCCCGGGTTTAATTCTGGGTCTCCGGCCCCGGCCCCCCCGCCCCGGCCCCCTCACCCCGACCCTGACCAAATTCTCCGGTTTTTTGGGTTATTGCCTGGCCCCGGACGTTTAGATTTTTTGGATCCTCGGCCCCGGCTGGGTCAAATTCCCATCCCTAGTTTCAGTGTTGATCTGTGTGCTCATTTCCAGTCATGTCTGAAAGAACAACACCTTGCTGCAATCAAACGAATTATCAGGTACGTTCATGGGACAACAGATTTTGGAATTTGGTTTTCTAAAGACACAAATTCATGTCTTGCAGGTTATAGTGATGATGATTGGGCTGGGAATGTAGATGATAGAAAAAGCAAAATAGGAGGTTATTTTTATCTTAGGAATAATCTGGTTGCTTGGAAAAGCAAGAACAAAATTCAATTTCTTTGTCAACTATAGAGGCTGAGTAAATTGCAGTTGGTAGCTATTGCACACGACTTTTATGGATGAAATTGATATTAGATGATTATGGTATTAATCAAGAACCCATCACAATATTTTGTGATAACACTAGTGCAATCAACATATCCAAAAACTCAGTGCAACACTCAAGAACTAAGCATATTGACATAAGATATCGCTTCATTAGAGAGTTGGCAAAATCTAAAATAATCCACATTGAGCATATTTCAAGTGCGAATCAATTGGCAAACCTATTTACCAAAGCACTAGACACAACAAGGTTTGAAAAGCTGAGAAAAGACATTAGAATTTTTCAGTCATCTGAGTGATTTCTATGTGCAGTTATGATAGAAAGAGCTACCTATATGTGATGAGTGAAAGCCATCCTTTGAGAGCAATTTTGTATTTTAGAGATATGTCTAGATTGCCCACTCAATTGGAAAAATGCTACCACCATACAAGTATGAAGCTATTTTATTTTACCTAAAACCGTTTAGATTAATCTTTGTGTATTTTGGTGATATGTTAAGGTTGACCACTCAAATGGAATTTGGCTGTGTGTTGTGAAAAATAAAAAATCAGACAGTAATTTAGTTGATTAATTAAATGTTATTCAGCTCTAAAAAGTATACTTTGTTAAAAAGAACCATATGATGTTAAGATGCTTCAGTCACGTCCATTTTGATTATATTTAGTTACATTTATATTGTGTGTTTATGTGTTAAAATTTATTTGAATTAGCTTTTTATAATTCTTGTTATTTGTCCAAGTGTCCAAGGCAACCATGTCAGCTCTATTGATTCAAATATTGAGAGTTTGTACAAAAGACTAGAGTACACAGTTTTTAATCAAGCTTATTCATAGTATTAATGTGATTAATTGTGATAAGTGTTACAAATATTTGAAATTCAAAAATCAAATATTAAGGGGGAGATTGCAATTTTGTTATCCTAATCTTTTTAGGGATTTTATTAAAAACCTTTCATATTTCCTGTTTCATTCTCGTTACTAACAATAAGTGCAAAGTTAGTCTTCAAAAGCTATGCCATAGTTTGTTATATATGAGATTTTAGCTTTCAAGAATGGCTCCCAAGCTCAGATCCTAGTTGAGACAGATTGAACAACTGAGGATGAAACATCATCATGAGAGATAGCACCAGAGGAGTCTCTTAAACATGCAACTCAAGTAGCAAATCTAGAAGAAAATGTTTCTCAGGATTCTCAAGAAGAATCTAGTTCATAATTTGATAAAAATAATGATCCAACTGAAAGCAGTGATGTTGATGTACCAGTGAATCAGTTACTTGATTTTCATCCTCTTGATGACAAGTTTGGAACTACTGAAGCCAAACAGAGGTTTAATGATCACATCTCTTTTCGTAAGATTCTTAATGAGAGGTTTGTCAAGATTGAATGCTTTGCTCAATACAATCTTGAAGAAATTTTGCACGAGAGAAGCTGGGTAAAATTGGTAACCGATATCCAACTCCTATTTCTACTTTAATCCAAAAATTTTATGACATTAATGAGGTCAATGAGGAAGAAGAAGAAGAAGAGGAAGTTCAAATTCCTGCAAAGAAGCCTAGAGTGATCAATAAGGCTTCAGTGAAAGAAATGCAGAAATCTTTACTTACTGTTGCTATTGATATTTCTTCTATTTTGCAACAACAACATTTGATTCTTGCTAATCAACAAAATTTGATTACAAAGTAAGAAGCACAAGAAATCAAGATATAGAATTTGCTTGATTTGTTGAGTAACAAGATCCTACATTTGTGCCTTCTTTTTCAACTGCAAAAGAACCTAAACCTAAACCTAATCAAGCTGATTGATAAGTGTCTATTTATATATAATTTTCATATCAATTCGTCCATGTTTCTTTGCTATATTCCTTGGTATTTTTATGTTTTTGTGTGGTTTTGATGTTTGTAGGAGTTTTGGAGCAACTTGCACAAAAATGGAGTAAAACCCTTCATTTTCACCTCTGCTAGTCAACCATCTTCTCGGATTTAATTGTATTGATATACAATGAACCCGATGACATATCATATACCGTCAAAAAGCTCTCGAAGTCTACTTTTTGGAGAAATTTACGGTTTATGAATCCATTCAGTGTACCGAAAGTTGTAATCAAAACAGTGTGAGAAGTGTAGAAATGTAATTCCACACATCACTGTAGCATGTATAATACGGGACACTGTAGCACGTTACTGTAGCAGAGTATTTAAACACATTTTAGGGTTTTATTTTCATAACTTGAAGAGGGGAGAACGTGGTGGAGGCTGCAGCTCTGGAATTCTTTCATCTCCTGGAGTTCTTGAAGGAGAAAGGAAGCTTGGAAAGAGGAAGAACTACAATCCAAAGAGAATTACATCAAATTTGCTAAGTTTTTCCCTTCCCTTTCATTTTCTGGAATGTCTCCATGTTGTATTGTATTTACCACGTTCTTAAACATGTGTAACTGGATCTGAATTGGTTGAGGGTGATTTCAAAGCCCCTAATATGATTTTTGTAAGTTGATGGTGCAAGAAGTTGTTATCCAATTCTCTAATTCAAGTTGCTTGTATTTTCCTATATCTAATGCTTATGATTGCTTGCTGGATTGTATTTCAAATGGCCAACTGAATATAATCTGGTTGTTGTCTATTGCTAGACTAGAAATCTTGATCCGTAATTGTCTTGAATTTCTAATCCTTAGTAGCAAAATTGTGATCAGAGATTGCAATTGGAGAATACAACCTAAGTTAAATAATCCGAGCTTGTGTGTTTATTGCTTAGATCAACCTATCTTTCTTATCGTAATGCATCCATTGAATTAAATTTAGAGAGCTTGTTCTAGGTTGTTTAATGGATAGAGATTAAATAAAGAGCCTGTTTTATTTAACAACAAAGTAAGGAAAGATTGGGATAACAGAGCTTGTTGTTATCTACGGTTGATAATTTCAATGCTGTAATTGGATGACAATTCTACAATTAATTCGCAAATCCATATCTTGTGGTAGAGAAGGATCCCTTAACCAGGTTTCTCATTGATTTTTCATTCAAATTAACTTTCTGTTTTGTTATTCTTTATTTGCATTCTTATTTCATTTAGTTAATCATTCAACAAAACCCCCCTGTTTAGTTTATTGTTGCTGGAAATAACAAATTCAATTAGAATCAATCCTCGTGGGAACGATATCTTACTTATCACTTTATTACTTGTGCGACTAGTATACTTGCTAGTTTCGAACGCATCAAGTTTTTGGCGCCGTTGCCGGGGATTGATTTTCTAATCAATTTGTTATTTTGTTTTCATTGTTGACTCATATTTTCTTTGTTTTTCTTTTCTGATTGTTTGTGTTTAGACAACATGGCAGTAAACTTCTATCAATTCAGTAGCGGATTTGAGCCACAAGTACCATGGAGAGTAAATGAGGTAAGCACTCCGAACATTGAACAACAACTTTCTGAGCTAACCTCTCTTGTGGAAAACATGGCTGTAGGAGATATGCAAAAATCTTATGAATGTGGGATATATTCTACGATGGAGCATCCAATCGACATGTATCCAACTTTACAAGAAGAATATATGGAACAAGCCAATGCCATGGGTGGATTTCCAGGACAAACGAGGCAATGGTATGATCCTTTCTCTAGCACTTACAATGCTGGATGGGAAGATCAACATAATTTCAGTTACTGGAATCATCAACCAATCACTCCAAATGTGATACCAAATCGGCCACAAGGTTTCAATCAACCTAGAGTGCAGCAACCTTTTCAAATGCAACCACCACCAATGCCACATCCAGCACCGCAACCAGCTTCACAAAACTCAGGTATGTCTCTCCAGGACATTGTTAATGCACTTGCCACTAACACAATGCAATTCCAGCAGGAAACTGGGGCAAGTATCCAAAACCTGGCAAATCAAATGGGAAAATTGGCTACTAGCATGAGCAAATTTGAGGGCCAAGACTCAGAAAAATTATCTTCTCAAACGGTGATCAATCCAAGAGAGACTGCTAGTGCAATAACTTCACGAAATGGAGAGCAATTAGATGTCTTGCCAAGGAAATCACAAACTGATGAAGGAGATGACACCACTTCCATCATGAACAAAACATTGACTTCTCAGGTAAATCCGATAACTCCCATTCCTTCATATGTTACTCCTCCACTTTTTCCTAGTAGATTTGCAAAATCGAAGAAGGAGGAACAAGAACAGAAAATCTTGGAAACTTCTCCCAAAATTGAGGTAAATATACCACTTCTGGATGCTATCGAGCAAGTACCTTGTTATACAAAATGTCTCAAGGAGTTATGCACCAGCAAGAGGAAGTTAAAAGGAAATGAGAAAGTAAGTGTGGGGGAAAATGTTTCAGCTGTTTTACAAGGAAAAATTCCTCCGAAATACAAAGATTCAGGTACGTTCACCATTACATGCACCATTGGTAAAACTAAGTTTGAAAGAGCTACGTTCGATTTAGAAGCATTTATTAACATCATGCCATATTCTATTTATGCTTCTTTAAATCTTGGACCTTTTGTGGAAACTGGTATTACCATTCAACTTGTTGATCGTTCTAATGCATATCCAAGGGAGTTGTGGAAGATGTGCTTGTGCAGGTGAATCAATTGGTTTTCCCAGCAGACTTCTATGTTCTTGAAATGGAGGATGAGACATCTCCTAATCCAACACCAATTCTTTTGGGGAGACCATTCTTGAAAACTGCTCGAACTAAGATTGATGTTCATGATGGCACTCTCACCATGGAATTCGATGGCGAGGTGATCGTTTCAATATTTTTGAGGCAATGAGGTACTCTAATGACTTACATTCTGTTTTTGCAGTTGACGTTATTGATTATTTGCCACAACAATGTTTTGAGTTAACTCGCAAGAATGGAGTGGATGTTGCTATTAGTGAACACATAAGGATAGAAAGTTTCAAAGAACCAAGAAAGCTGATACAAGTGTCTAAAGAAGTGGAGGAAGCTGTGACAAGCTTGGATGAGACTATAGCTATCACCACAAATAGGTATGATGTTTCGTACATTGAATTGCCTTTATCTAATGAGAAACTTCTTCCTTCTGTGATGAAAGCCAATACCTTGGAGCTTAAGTCACTTCCAGATCATTTGAATCATGGATTCTTGGGTGAGAATGATACTTTGCGAGTTACAATGGAAATGGGCCTTGCACGAATACAAGAAGAGAAACTCATCCGAATAATTACAGATCACAAAATAGCTATTGAGTGGACAATTGTTGACATCCAAGGCCCATCCATATGCATGGACCGTATCTTGTTAGAAGAGGGATCCAAGCCCATTAGAGAAGCACAACGGAAATTCAATCCTCCCATGATGGAACCAACGTCAGGCTGAGGACGTTAAACCAAACGCTTATTGGGAGGCAACCCAATGTTTTTGAAAAAAAATTAAAAAAAAAGAGGTAATAATGATCGATTTTTGTGTCTCGAGGAGATTCCTTTCGTAGGCCATCAAATTGATCAGGTTTTATCTCTCTTTGACATCTGTCTTATTTGTTTTTATTTGTTTTTACTTGTTTTTTTTTACTTTTGTTTGTTATTGTGTTGTTATCTCTTTTATGTGTCTTTAGTTTCGTTTCTGTTTTTTTTCTTTTCCTTCCTTTTGTTTAATTTGATTATTTCGTACTTCGAATTCATTTGTGCAACAGCTTGAGGAAACAACCAAAGGGGAGCTGGAACCATTGCCCGAAGGTTTGAAACGTGCATATCTGGGAGAAGAACAAACTCAATCGCATTATCGGTAATATCTCTCATTTTCTCTTCTTCAATGGATGCCGATATCTTTCTGTCGAACCTTCGTAAATATTTTCCTTCCCTTCATCAAAATGCTGTGTTTAAAATTTATAAAGTACGGATGACTAGACTTTGCGCATTAATGCTCTTAAATCTGCCTGCGGATATCCGATGGCTTATCGAAGCCAAGGTGAGATTGTCCGGTGAGTCGGACATTAATCTCGTAAAATACATGCCTAGTCTAGGAAAAAGCTACTACGCCAAGAGGCGAAGAGCGAAAAGGTTACAAGTATGTTATAAATGTGCTAGATTGAATTGTAACCAGACTTGTCGTTCATTAGGTTTTGTGTCCAGGAATAGAGAAGATAAACTTTCATTTATTAAGAATGGTTTGAGTAATGAGTCGCTGGATAATGTTTTATAACTCTTGAGTCACATTCTTGTGGACTTGTTCAGCGTGAATTGCTTAATTTATGGACACAATTTCGTGATGAATTGCAATGTTATAGTCTAGGGAATCTGACTAAAAACGACCATGTTTGCCAGTTTATAAGAAAACTGGATGGGAAGCAAATCCCCGACTCATAGAAGGAGTTTCAGCCGTTAATGGACGTAAAACCAGAGGAAGATGTGAGCCACAATCACAACTACTTGTATATTTGAATGTGTGTTGTTGTTGTGAAATTTTTTTTCTTGTTTCGTTTGATATGATTATCAATGTTGTTTTTGTGTTGTTGTTGTTTGTTGATTTTGTTTGTTTTAATTTCAAATTTTCTTTTTGACAAACCATATGACTACCCTATGGCATAAGTACACGTGGGAGACAAGTGTGGAGGTTTTGTCAACCTCCGCCGAAAGTGTATCTCCATTTTTCTTATTTCACGTGGGAGACAAGTGTGCAGGTTTTGTCAACCTCCGCCGAAAGTATATCTCCATTTTTCATGCTTCAGTGGGAGACAAGTGTGTACGTTTTGTCAAACCCCGCCGAAAGCATATCTCATTTTTTTCAAATCCTGGAGCGATAAAATCTGCATCGGTAACTCCCCTCCGAAATATGTCCCCATGTGTCAAATTTTGAGAGTTTTTACATGTGTATATGTTGCGTGCTGCAATATTTTGAAATGTCATTTTTAACCTTTCTTGCACTTGAGCTGCGCATACTACCTAACGTCTCATTGTCTTACACAAGTTTAGAGCACTTTTAAGAAATGGAGAAAGCACCAATTCGGCGATTCCAAAATATTTGCGTATTTTGTGGATCGCAATTTGGTAAAGATGGAGAGTTTACAACCTGTCTCTTATACACATCTAGATGTGTATAAGAGACAGATTTATGAGGGGGTAGTCTTGGGTTAATGGGGTGTGTGTCGACAGCTGCATCCTTAGGAGGAAGCAAAGTTCTCGGCATTATCCCTAAACCATTAGCTGTACGATATCTCGTAGGCATACAAATCGAGAAGAGTTTACAGTCTCTAGCATGCATAGCGTAGTGCTCCATATATTGTTTTAAGGTCCGATGCATTTATAGTTTTGCCTGGTGGTTATGGTACATTAGAGGAGATATTTCAAATCACCTCTTGGGCACAGCTAAACATCCATCGGAAACCCATTGTTTTGTTAAATGTCAATAATTTTGGGGTTGTTTGTCCTTTTCTTGGCAAGCTGTAGAAAAAATTCATTCTCACCGTCGGCGAGGCAAACTTGGTACAGCTTCAACTACCAGGGATTTAATTGACAACTAACAAGAATTCGTCTACTTGCGCCTGATCCAACACTGCTCGTATAGATTTGTTTTTGGAGAGCATAAAGAATGCTAGACTGGATTTAACGCTCCATCTGTAATCTCTATCTATTGGTTTGCTCTCGGTTTTGTTCCTTTCTTTTTAGTGTGTTATTTGAGATTTTTCATGTCATTGCTTTGTTTTTTTTTCAAGTTATTCTTTCGCCCCAGATAATATTTCTAATCATGGCTTTTAGAGTGGTGGCTTAAAAATTTTAATTCCTCTTGAACACATTCTTGGTTCTCTTCAAATCCATAATGGCTGAATAAGGAGGCTAACTTCTAAACTTTTTAGACCCATTCTAACTTAATTGTTTTTGTTTGCTAACTTGTTGGACTTTGTTATTTTATGAGTAAGTTTAGTTTTGTGTAATTTAGAGTTGTTGTGTGTTTTTGTCTATATCAGTTTCGATTCGAAAAAAAAAAACACTGTAGAAAAACCTGAGAATGTCAGAATATGGGGTTTCCTTAACTCTTGAAACGCATACTCTCTAAATAAATCTGTAGTTTGTTTCTTTTATGTTGTTTGAAGTATCTTGTTTCTTGTTTTGTTTTTCATAATAAAGGTATATAGGCTGGAAACCTTAAGACTGCGGGCTACTGGTCCTAAGGATTGTTGAAATTTACAATCTTGACTCAGGTGTAACAACGCCACGTACCTCTTTTCTTGCATTTTGTGGGTCGATGATAAGATAATGATTGAATTAAAAATAACTCTTGGAAAATGATAAATGATGCATGGATCTGTGTGCTTGAAATGTTTATTGGTTTTCGCTTTGCTTTTGATTCCTAGCGCAACATTGATCACTGAGCTATTATCACTGAGTTATTTGTTCACTTAGAGCAAGTTTATGTAATTTAAATGTTTTTTCAGTTTTCAATGAATTCTAGAACTTGTTTGATGGTCACTCGAGGCGAAATCCTAGACTGTGCAACATTGGGGAAAGGATTTAGGCCTATTTGGACCGTATTGAATCCTTAATAGCCACCTTTGACAAATTGATCCCTAGTTTACCCCTTTGACCGCCTGTAATCCTTTTTCTTTGTTACTCGCTAAAGATTTCCATACTTAAAATGTTTTTGTTCCAACAGATTTAATCCCTTACCTATAGCTGTAGATCATTCGCTTAAATTCGAGCTATGTTCTGGTTTTTTGTAGTTCGAAGAGGTTGGGATGTTCATGACATACAAGTGAGTTCCATTGTGTTTGGAAAAAAAAAAAGAAAACAAAAAAAAAGCATCTGTACTTATTGTCCACATACTTATACATTGGGGACAATGTGTTGTTTAAGTGTGGGGGAAGGGAAGTGTAATAAAAAAAAAAAAGAAAAAAAAGAAAAAAAAAAGAGAACAAAAGAAGAAGAATAAGAGATCTATAACCTTAAGTGTTCTTAAAAAGAATGAAACAACAAAGTGTGGGGGTGTAGTTTTTTTTATTTTCTGCAAAAAAAAAAAATTGAGTGTTCTAAATAAGTTTGGGGGAGTAACCTGGTGAATTGAAATGAAGTTTTGTTATAGGCTTGAGCTCTACATAGTCTTGAATGTTTATGTGTTTGTGGGTGATTTGAGCCAAATTATTATCCTTTATCATACCTTCACCCAAGCCAAACGTTACAAGCTTAATAAAGTCCTACTTGATCCTTGATGTTGTGCATGACTACATTAGTGGAGAGTGACTTGAAAAGCAGGCCTATGGAGTTCATTTATACACACATCTTCAATATTAAATATGATTCATTTTATGCATAAACTCATCCGGGTTACAAGTGATTAGGTGAGAATGGCTCTACACACACACACTTGAGGAATTGAAGTGAAGCGAAACTAATCTTTGAGATGAAATTCTTGATCAAGTGCATTATTTTGAAGTTTCCCTTGGGTTATAATTAAGTACAATCTTTGAGGCCTATTTGCAAGATAAAGCATTTGTGTGTTTTAATTTTTTTGTTGATTCTGTTTCGGTTTAGTTTTGTTTCGTATCATTTTAGTTGCTCGAGGACTAGCAAATTCTAAGTGTGGGGGAATTTGATAGGTGTCTATTTATGTATTACTTTTATATCAATTCGTCCATTTTTCTTTGCTATATTCCTTGGTATTTTTATGTTTTTGTGTGGTTTTGATGTTTGTAGGAGTTTTGGAGCAACTTGCACAAAAATGGAGTAAAGCCCTTCATTTTCACCTCTGCTAGTCAACCATCTTCTCGGATTTAATTGTATTGATATACAATGAACCCGATGACATATCATATACCGTTGAAAAGCTCTCGAAGTCTACTTTTTGGAGAAATTTACGGTTTATGAATCCATTCAGTGTACCGAAAGTTGTAATCAAAACAGTGTGAGAAGTGTAGAAATGTAATTCCACACATCACTGTAGCATGTATAATACGGGACACTGTAGCACGTTACTGTAGCAGAGTATTTAAACACATTTTAGGGTTTTATTTCATAACTTGAAGAGGGGAGAACGTGGTGGAGGCTTCAGCTCTGGAATTCTTTCATCTCTTGGAGTTCTTGAAGGAGAAAGGAAGCTTGGAAAGAGGAAGAACTACAATCCAAAGAGAATTACATCAAATTTGCTAAGTTTTTCCCTTCCCTTTCATTTTCTGGAATGTCTCCATGTTGTATTGTATTTACCACGTTCTTAAACATGTGTAACTGAATCTGAATTGGTTGAGGGTGATTTCAAAGCCCCTGATATGGTTTTTGTAAGTTGATTGTGCAAGGAATTGTTATCCAATTCTCTAATTGAAGTTGCTTGTATTTCCCATATTTAATGCTTATGATTGCTTGCTGATTGTATTTGGAATGGCCAACTGAATATAATCTGGTTGTGTCTATTGCTAGACTAGAAATCTTGATCCGTAATTGTCTTGAATTTCTAATCATTAGTAGCAAAATTGTGATCAGAGATTGCAATTGGAGAATACAACCTAAGTTAAATAATCCGAGCTTGTGTGTTTATTGCTTAGATCAACCTGTCTTTCTTTTCATAATGCATCCATTGAATTAAATTTAGAGAGCTTGTTCTAGGTTGTTTAATGGATAGAGATTAAATAAAGAGCCTATTTTATTTAACAACAAAGTAAGGAAAGATTGGGATAA
Organism: Boswellia sacra; assembly: GCA_013180625.2. NCBI lineage: Eukaryota > Viridiplantae > Streptophyta > Magnoliopsida > Sapindales > Burseraceae > Boswellia > Boswellia sacra. The sequence continues at coordinate 61,023 of SNVD02001903.1, read as the reverse complement.
CAGAGCTTGTTGTTATCTACGGTTGATAATTTCAATGGTGTAATTGGATGACAATTCTACAATTAATTCGCAAATCCATATCTTGTGGCAGAGAAGGATCCCTTAACCAGCTTTCTCCCATTGATTTTTCATTCAAATTTACTTTCTGTTTTGTTATTCTTTACTTGCATTCTTATTTCATTTAGTAAAGCATTCAACAAAAATCCCCCCCTGTTTAGTTTATTGTTGCTGGAAATAACAAATTCAATTAGAATCAATCCTCGTGGGAATGATATCTTACTTATCACTTTATTACTTGTGCGACTAGTATACTTGCTAGTTTCGAACGCATCAGGAAGATTCTTCTATCCCTCTATTAAAACTTCATTGAAGATTTGGAAGGCAAAACCATACAAAGTCAAGTTTCCAGTGCGGGCTATTGCACACGGCAGGACCAACCTAAATGATATTCTAAAAAGAGAGAGAGAGAGAGAGAGAGAGAGAGAGAGAGAGAGAGAGAGAGAGAGAGAGAGAGAGACCCATGCTTGTCAATTAAACTGCTTCTTACCTTGATCAGCAACAAGCCAACGGCATGAGTTATCAGCAAACAGAGATACCTTCTCCTCTGGCTTTACACCTATAACTCTCAGACCTTCAGCAAAGTCCAAAATTTCCTGCTCCAACTGTAATTACAAAGAGGCAGGAATTTTAAGAAAGCTAAAAACAGACATAATAATATTTTTGTCTCACAAAAGTTGTGAAAATTCCAAATCTAAATAATTCAAACATTGTTAGCTCGACCAGATCAATGACTAAGTTTTCTGCTCTTGCATGGTTCTCATTTAGTTTAGGACATATATCAAATGCATCTCCATAGCATCATCTTCCAAATAAAATAGAAGATAAAGAATAATTAATATTGATGGGTTAATGAGTGAAGTTAAAATCAGCTTTGGCTCAGTAAGTGCAGCCATATTGTTGATGATAACTAACTGATAAGTCAACTGCATTATGTGCATTTATAATGGTATAGATAGACTCATTTGTTGTACCCTGTACAAAATCTCATTGCACAGATCTTTTTGACGTAAGTGACCAAACACTTGAAGAGAAGGATGCAACAATACATCCCCTTGAGCCTCATAAGAAGGTTTCACTGCAAATATCTTATTCCCATAATCTACGAACATATCGTATTTTTGCTGGCGCATTAACTATCAATACATATAATGGTCCATTACAATTAGTCACATCTTTTCTCGCCAACCTTGAAAAACAATCATACATTTCCACTAGTCCTTACATAAAGTTACAACTCTAACTTTTGATTAGTGAGACCCGAAACAGATAAAATTCTTCTTCCTTCTTCAAAAAGGCATAAATAATCTACCACAATAACTATACTGCTCTACTGTGTCTTATCAGTAACCGACCAGTAAATACTTGTGGTAATACCTCAATTTCCTCATTCCTCATCTACTAAAATAAAGCACACCCTGATTAACAAGGTGAAACCTTAACACACTCTCCATCCCTTTTATCAGAAACCCATCTGGTCTTCACGACCCTTTCAGAAGTAGAAAATTGAAGTTTCTCAAACTTAAAAGTAAGTAAAACTAATTAATTTCAGAAGCTGCAACAAAGTACCCAAAGCAACAAAAAGAGTAGTTGCTATCTATCATCATAAAGTGAAAAGCTTCATCATGTTTCCAACCTCAACTAGATTGCCAAGAAATGGAAGATGCCTGAAGACATTCAATTTTATACAGGAACTGAAACTAACCTGTTTATAAGTCACATTTGAAGGCGGATCATGGTATGGATCCACGAGTGCTACTCGATCACCATATTTTTCTGCAGAAGACCTCCAAATGTCAGGAACTGCTTTCCATTCATCAGAAGACAAGGCACCGTTAATCAACGGTGATGCCCTTTCTAGCAAAGGTGAGCACCTCCTTATCTGCCTTTCCTCTGTCTACAGCAAAAAACAATTAGACATTCATGGATATGAGGAAACATATATGATACCACTTCATATACGACAGAACTATAAACTTCAGAAAAATGTTACTAAGGAAGAAAACTTGTAGTGATAGACATGCACAAACTGACAGCAAAAGAATCCAATCCCACTTGGCTGAGAAATGAAAATTTGGAAATCCACAAAAACTCTCAGAAATTAAGTAAACTTCAGATTTGAATAAGTATGTTTAATTATTTGCAACTTATCATTTTGCTAGGAATTTAGAACCCTAATCATACGAAAAAGCTCTGGAATATGTATAAGCTGATGGATCAACATATATATACTGCACAATACTGTATCTTACAGTGAAAGTTAGAAGAAAAATCGTCCAAATTTATCACCAATTTGATTATGGAACTATGTTTAAATGAAAATTCTCACAAATGTCACACTATAGCTTCATAAATTGATGAATTCATCTCCTAAATGAACAAAAAATTCTAAAGGAACTTTTGAACAGAACTGAAGTTGACAAAATAAGCTAACATTTCAACATCAAAGACAATGCTGATACTTCAACAACATTTAAAGATACCAAATAGAAGATAATCAAAAAATTTACATCAAAGTTCTCAAATTTCAATTCTTTACGGACATCCCATCTCAGTCATTTACTACTCAAAGAGATTACTCTCATCAACACTCACTTCACACTAAACAAACTTAAACACTTTGCAACAAAAAACACTAAAAAAAGATAACTTCAACAAGCACAAGATAAACTTCTTGTAAGCAAAAAAGTAGTTAGAATTCTCAAAAGGGTGTCCAAGAATCACCTTGGATTCACAAGAAACTCGAAGTAGACGAGTCCGGGAGACATGAATTCTACTGCCAGCGCATTTTCCAGGAAAGATTTTAAAAGGGTTGACTTTAGAGTGGGAGAAGAGGGGGTGCAAGGCATGATGATGACAATCAGAGGAGCTGAAAAAGAGGGATGAAGTCAAAGAAAGAGTCGCCATTGAAGAGCAGAAAGAGGAAGAATAAAGTTAAGAAAAAGTCATGTAAGTGAGTTTCCCGTGAAGAAAGGAAAGAAGGGTGCTTGTACAAGTATGCGATAATAGCGAGAAGATGAAGAGAAGTGATAGTGTTTGTCAGAAGTGAGAAAACGGGATCTTGAAGACGCAGGAGAGAACGAGGAGTTTTGTTAATGAAATGCCAAAGAGACATCGTTGAACTTCAAGTTATACGCAACAGCAACACTCTTGGACTTGGTCAATCTAACGTTGTCACTGTTGTGAATTTCACAACCATTGCCTGATATTTGTGAAACACTCCAACCCCCTATGGTGTTGAAAAGTCGAAAAATCTCCCCTTCTTTTGTACTTCGAGAAATTACATGGCCCCTATGGTATTGGAAATTCTAAAATCTGCCCTATTGTTAATTTTTCCTACAAAATAAGTATATATATATATATATATATATATATATATATATATATATATATGAATTCATTAATTATTTAAAAATAAGGGTACTTTAATCAATATAATATTTACAATTCTCTTAATGAAAAAATTAGAAGTCAATTGATAGTAAAGATATGTGTAAGACTTTCAAGATCAGAGGTGAATACTCCAATTTTAACAAACTTCTAGAAGTTTGACATTTACCCTATATAATTTGAGAGAGGGGATTAGCTACAATATATCTCTTGTATTAGTACATTCTTTTTTTGGGAGAAAAATAAATATATATCATGTTAAAGGACTATATGATAAATAAATAGATTAAAGTTTAACCTGTGATAACAGGTTACACATTTATATGCTTTTATTTTATAAATAATTGTAATTTTTTATTTTGTAATTACTTTAATAAAAGTTGATTAAATAATTAAATATTAAACATATAAACTTGCTCAACATGTAATTGAATTATAAAAAAGAGAAGACAACTTCTTAAAAAAAATTTATAATTAACTATTAGTTTAAAAAAAGTATAATTTTTTATAAGTTACTTTAATTTAATGATTTATTTTTAATTCTATCACAAAATACGGAGAATATATTAATTTAGCAACATTATTATATCATGTTATAGTTTTCTGCTTTATATTGTATTTTATTTTGACTTGTCACGAGTTTTTTGCTTAATTTTACAAGTTAATGGTCAGGTTTTACAAGTTGATCGTTTTGTGTTACAAGACCTGATATAATTGCAATTTGAAGGTATAACTTTACTAGTTTTAGATATCATGTTGCAATTTTTATGTGACTTATTTCAATATTGGTTAACCTTGTTATGAGTTTCATGTTTTATTTTATAAGTTAACATGAGATTTTACAAGTTCATCGTTCTTTGTTACAAGTTCATGTATAATTGCAAGTTGAAGGTTTGATTTTACTAGTTTTAGGTGTCATGTTACAACTTTTATGTTCATTGTTACCATCTTCGATATCATTGTTGCGACTTTCATGTTTGATTTTACAAGTTAACTTTGAGTTTTACAAGTACATCATTTCGTATTACAAGTCCACATATGATTGCAAGTTGAAGGTTTGATTTTACTAATTTTATGTGTCATCTTACAATTTTTTTGTTCCTTGTTTTAATCTTGATTAACTTTGTTACGACTTTCATGTTCGATGTTACAACTTAACGTTAGGTTTTACAAGTTCATCATTCTGTGTTATAAGTCCACGTATGATTACAAGTGGAAGGTTTGATTTTACTAGTTTTAGGTGTCATGTTGCGACTTTTATGTTCGTTGTTATCATCTTTGATATCATTGTTGCGACTTTCATGTTTGATTTTACAAGTTAACTTTGGGTTTTATAAGTACATCGTTTCGTATTACAAGTCCATATATGATTGCAAGTTGAATGTTTGATTTTACTAATTTTACATGTCACGTTGCAATTTTTATGTTCTTTGTTTCAATCGTGGTTAACTTTGTTACGACTTTCATGTTCTATGTTACAACTTAACGTTAAGTTTTACAAGTTCATCGTCCTGCGTTACAAGTACATGTATGATTACAAGTGGAAGGTTTTATTTTACTAGTTTTAGGTGTCATGTTGCAAGTTTTATGTTTATTGTTACCATCTTCGATAACCTTATTGCAACTTTCATGTTTGATTTTACAAGTTAACTTTGGGTTTTACAAGTTCATCGTTTCGTATTACAGGTCCACATATGATTTCAAGTTGAAGGTTTGATTTTACTATTTTTATGTTCCGTGTTTCAATCTGGGTTAACTTTGTTACGACTTTCATGTTCAATGTCACAACTTAACGTTAGGTTTTATAAGTTCATCATTTTATGTTACAAGTCCATGTATGATTACAAGTTGAAGGTTTTATTTTACTAGTTTTAGGTATCACTTTGCGTTTCATTCTTGGTTAACTTTATTATGACTTTCACATATGATTTTACAAGTTAACTTTGGAGTTTACAAGTTCATCATTTTGTATTACAAGTCCAAATATGATTTCAAGTTCAATGTTTGATTTTACTGGTTTTATGTGTCACGTTGCAATTTTTATGTTCCTTGTTTCAATCTTGATTAACTTTGTTACGGCTTTCATGTTATATGTTACAACTTAACGTTAAGTTTTACAAGTTTATCATTCTATGTTACAAGTCTACGTATGATTACAAGTTGAAAGTTTGATTTTACTAGTTTCAGGTGTCACTTTGCGATTTTTATGTTCCTTATTTCAATCTTGGTTAACTTTGTTACGACTTTCATGTTCTATGTTACAAGTTAAAGTTAGATTTTTCAAGTTTATCATAGTTAACAGGTTCATCATTTCTTGTTAATGTCTTATTCGATTGCAAGTTTAAAATTTTAATTTCACTAGATTTAGGTGTCCTATATTTTGTTGATGAGAAAATTATTAGCACCATTTTTAATTATTAAAAATATATTTTTTTTTGTAAATTATTGTTGTAATATGTATTAATTTTCGAGCTGTGGGCTACTAGCTATCCGTGAAAGTTCAACTAAATGGTGTAATTCTTTTCTCCTAATCTAGAATATAATTATCAATAAAAAATATGTAATTTACTTTTTAAAGTGTTATACAGTAATGTAATTATGTCTAATGATGATATTACATTTTAGTTGAATTGTAAAATAATTTATAACTCTAAGTATTTTAGAATAAAGGATGTTTAATGAATATAAATTATGAGCTATTTGTATTTTTTTTTAGATTAACATAATTTTTCAATTAAAGTGGTAAAAAACATTTTTAATTATTGTGTAACATTACTTAAATTAAATGTCATCATTACAATTAATTTATAATTTGTATGCTATTTATATTTGTTGTTAAATATTAAATTGACATTTATAATAAGTTTAAATTAACATAAATTACTAATTTATATTACAAGGAACAATATTATTTTAAGTGGTAATACAATCCACCAATTACTTTATGTGTTAATCAATAAAAAAAAAATATAGTTTTAAATGTAAAAGACAATAATATATGTATCTATGTAATTACATTGTAGTGAAAGTATGAAAATGTTAAACTATTTCTTTTTAATAACTATGAATATTTATTAAGATTTAAATTAAAAGATTTAAATTAAAATTACAATGTGCATTCAGATTTACAATAAAATATTTTAATGAAAAGTTTATAAAATATTGCCAATGTAATAGAGTGATAATTTTAGCAATTAGTTTTAATAATCCTAGTAAATAAAAAAAGTATATATTTTTTAAAACCGGTTAAACAGGTTACCTTGTTTTAATTTTTTATATTGTAAAATAATCTAATTTCAAGTAAAACCTCCAATTAATTATATATTTATTTTTGTCCTCAAAAATTGGGATGTATCAATACATGACATGTATTGTAGCTAATCCCTTTGAGAGAGAGGTGAATACTCAAATTTTAACAAACTTCTAGAAGTTTGACATTTACCCTATATAATTTGAGAGAGAGTCTGTTATACTCCGGAGGTAATATCTCTCAGCCAACGAGAGAGCATCGACAAACTCTCTCATAATTTGGAGAGAAGTGTGGAGAAAACATAGAGAGAATATAAAACTTTTATGAATAAAAATAAGATAAAATTATCTGTCGATTGATTTTTAACTTTGTGATTAGTGTTCAGGACAAATTAAATTAATGAAGAAGGGGAATAAAGACAGATCTTAATAATATATATTATTGAATACTGATATATCAAAAAAAATCATTAAAAGTTAAGTAAAAATCATGTAAAAGATGATCTTTACTCATAAAAATAGCTCTTAAATTTGTTTTTTTTTTTAATATGTTTTCCCAAAAATCAATGATATTGGCCTTCATAATAAATAAAACTTTTACAACAAAAATTTAAGCTTATCATAAAAGGATAGAAAAAGGAATCTTAGAGCACCGAGGCTACCTCAATTCTCAAGATTTCTAAATTTTTTTATAATAATATTTAAATATTAAAGAATATAAGAATGAAGAATAAAAATCTTTTGGGGAAACGTGGCCACTTTTTCCAAAAAGCTAAAGACAGCAGTTGACAAATCTGTCACTCCACTACTTCTTGGACTCGAACGGTCTGATAAAATGAAAAAAAAAGTAAATAAATAAAATGTTAAAAAAAACCTCCCTTATTGTTTATAAAGTGTTAACCACTAATAATTTAAAAAAAGTGACACAAACCTCCCTTATTGTTTAAAGTGTCAAAATTAATAACTTTGAAAAAAATAACATAATTACCCATCACTTTATATAAAATATATGAAAAAAAATCTTATGAATAAATAAAAATCATATATAAATAAAATTAATTAAAACATACGAAAAAAATCCTATAAAACATAAAAAAAAATTCCAAAAACTATTATAAACTTTTTTTGTGTATGATTATCGTATATATTGAATTTATGTTAATGATATGTAATTGATATAATTTTTTGTTATTTTATAAATTTAGAGTTTATATTTAGTTTTATTTTTCAAAATTAAAATATTGTAAATATTGTAAAATATAAATTTACTAAAGTGGAAGTAATTGCACCATTTTGCCATTAAAAAAAAAAAGTTTTAAATGTAAACTAATGGTAAGGGAGACTTGTGTCACTTTGTGAAATCATTGATGACTAAACTTTCATAAATAAATTTGTCAAATTTTGTATTTTTCAAGCAAGAAAGTATAATATTTATATATATAAAAAATTTACCTATTCAAGTGCCATTTGGCATATGGACATACGATGAAGGCCATTATTTCTTATTCAACGCTTTCACTCAAGGAGAAAAAAATAAAAATGAATGCAAAAAATTACATCCCTAAAAAGATTTTATTACTTAGACTGTCACATCTTGCTATAAATTTTTAATTATATTTAGATGTAAGTCTAGTATTATAGATTTTATATATTATATAATTCTATGTTGTATTTTGAATCACTTAATACAACATAAAATTTTAATCAAACATATTATTTTATTATTTAAAATCAATGTACTATATAATATAAGCAACACATCAGACATGTCTTAGGATATTAAACTTTGACTATAGAATCACGAAAGTATAACATTACTTTTATATTTATAAAATTTAATTTTGAAAACCTCAAAATCTAAAGTAGTAATAAAATCTGAAGCATACGCTCTCATGTCCTAGGATATTACAAAAAAGTCAATTTAATAATTGCTAAAGAAGGGGACTTCTTGTAATGTGAATACTGTCATAAAAAGAAAAAAAAATTGTGGGCCATTATAAAAAAAAAAAAAACCCTTAAAAGGATGTTATACATTTTCAACACGGGACATGATGACAACATCTTAGAAATTTTGGAATATATATATATATATATATATATATATGGTGAGGGATTTAAGATTTGCTAAAAACTATAAATTTTTTACATATGTATATAAAGGAATTGATATTTTGACACAAATTTTTTAATATAAAAATGATATAAAATTTTAGTCATTTATCTACAAAATCCAATGATTAAGATGATTGATAAGTTATTAGTAATTATATGCAACTTTTTCACTTTCAATCTCATCCATTGGATTTGATGAGACCAACGGCTAAAAAATTGTATTAAAATATATCTTACATATATAGGAGTTTTAAGTAAGGGCTAATCTATATCATTTTAAATTTTTTACTTAATTAATTTTATTATATGAATTAATGACAATTTATTTACAACAACCAATGAATATGAGTTGATGAGTGACATTAGATATAACTACCTCTAAACCTTTCATTAACATCTATTATATTATATTGGATTAATAGTTGTATATAGATATTAGTAATGCTATATATTCCAACTAAGTATCCTAACTGAGGTGACAGCTGATTTGTCAACCCATATGAATTACCATAACACACCTCTTTTAATACATCAATTAACACTTCTTTTAAGGTTTCAATTAACACCGTTTAAGCCCTCTTAATGCAACTCTTCTTTGTTAACACAACTCAACGCCATTGATCTGCCATTGATTTTTCCTAGGCTAACGCAATTGATCTACAATCGATTTTCCACCCTTGTTCGGTATCTGCAATCGATTTTCCACACTTATCCGCGATCTGCAATCCATTTTCGGCACTTGTCCGCAGAAACCAAACTCAAATCCTAAAGTTTAATTGAGGCTCAATTTTCTGCACTTCCAATTTTCTGCAATCAATCCAAAAGTTCTTAATGCAGTGGAGGCTAATTGAAAGAGAGTGACCCCAACAGAGGTAAGTTTTTTTTTATTGAATACCTAAAAGACGTGTTAATTTATATATTAAAAGAGGTGTGATATGATAATTTATATTGGTTGATATGGTTGATATGTCAGGTGCTACTTTAGTGGGGTTACAAAGTTAAGATACTTAATTGAGATATATAATATTATTTTACAAAATTAAGCAAAAATTTTAAATTTACTGAAGTTTTTTAGGTATTTGAAATCTACAAATCTCTCAATCGACTCTTTGTAATACTTTCGCTCTTTTATTTTTTTAATAACTTATTTAAACATCCATAAAAAAATGAAAAATTAGAAGATAGCCAAGTTTTAAGGGATTTGTTTTTTTTTGAAGAAAAAGAAATTTCTCTTATTGATGTTGATGACTTTTCTTTTTAGCATTATAAGATAACTAACGGTGTAGGTAAGGGGCGTTGGCTGTTGAGTCTTGATTGCGAAGCGTGTGCAATGAAGTGTAAGCATTTAGAAAAATATTAATGATTGTAGCTTCCATCGAACAAAAATTTTAATTTCATAAATAAATGTGATGTCTATAAATATGGGTCCCTCGATAAGCATGAGATAGTAATACCTGTACTTTTAATTAAGAGTTGGCTGAGTCTACTGCTCTTTTCGGTGCGTAAAGCCATTTATTACCTTTCTTATTACAATTATTGGTAGATAATATAATTTCTCTTTTATTCTAATTTTTTTAGATGTAGGTTAAATAGAGAATAATACAACAAATTTTAATAAAAATCTAGCAAAATTATTCTACAAAATTAAATGAATTTTTGCAAAGATTTCTATAATTCCAAAAGAGTGTATATATATATATATATATATATTAAAAAATTAATGCAATATTAGTTGTCACTTTGATTAACAATTGACAATTAAACTTTACATATATCATTGACAATTTGTTTCGTATAATAGTGCCAAGTTTGGAATGATATAATAGTAGTCAACAATGTTGTTGAGAATTGAATGAACTGATAAGGGAAAACCAATTGCCGTCCAAACAACATCCATATATTCAACTCTTTTAATAATACGAATTATAAGGTCTTGAAATGAGATTCCTCTAATTTGTAGGGGTGGCAAAAACGCCCAACTAGCGGAGATAAGTCTAGGACCCGACCGAGTCTAGGTTTCTCATTTAAAAATAATATATATATATATATATATATAATATTAAAAAATTTTAAAAATAGTTCTTTTGTTTTTAAGTGTATTTTTTATTTTTATTATTTCAAAAAATAAATATTATGAAGTTGATAATTGGATTGATATTTATGGATATTTTTATTTGATTATTTGATTCTAATATACTCAATAATCAATTATTTAAATTTTAGTACTCTCTTTTTTTTTTCCAAATTTTCGTTCCCTATCCAAGTTTACTTTTGGAAGGTAATAAAAATTCTTCTTCTTCTTCTTCTTCTTCTTTTTCTTCTCGTTCCTTATCCAAGTTTACTTTTGGAAGGTCTCCAATAATAAAAATTCTTCTTCTTCTTCTTCTTCTTCTTCTTCTTCTTCTTTCTTCTTCTTCTCTTTCCCTATCCAAGTTTACTTTTGGAAGGTCTCCAATAATAAAAATTCTTCTTCTTCTTCTTCTTCTTCTTCTTCTTCTTCTTCTTCTTCTTCTTCTTAAGTAGCAAAATATTTTATTTTAGATTTAGGAAAGTAACTCATGCTAAAACATAATGATTTGTATTAACCACTTACTTAAATTATGATTTGTATTAAGAATTTCAAAATAAGTCCCCAATAATGATTTGTAAATTGGTAAAGTATTAAGATTTAGGAAAGCAAGTAATTTATGTTTTGATTATATATTACAATTTTACAAATCTATTATTTATATTTTAAAATTATTTAATTAAATTTTCTTTAAATCGTACTAGGGTTTATAGAGCTTGGTGACTTATTTCAAATCAAGACTTGTGTAGGCTCAACCTGACCTAAGGTTTCCAAAAACCGGGCCTCCCTCTTTAACCATGCGCTTGGGATCGGGTCCCAATAACATAGGACCTGGGTCTGAACCAAGTGTTTGCATCCCTACTCCTTTGGTTGGGCTCTCCAACAATGTTTGCCACCAATCCTTCTTCGTTTTGGGATTCTCCAAAAAAAAAATGATGCCTAAGTTAGATGTTCATTAATTGTACATATTCTGACAAATAGGATTTATCTACAATACATCATATTTAAAAATAAAATACTTCATATAAAAATTATAAATGTTGATAATTTTTTGTCAAGTAGATGGATTACAAATGGAGGGGTTTCAAGGAATTGTTGTGGATGATCCTCCAAAAGAAATCCGAATGTGAAGGAAATGCCAACAATGTTGCCGACGAAACCACTCCAATGCTTAAGTTAGATTTCTAATACTTTGGTAGAGGAGATTAGTAGGCTTAGTGTTTTCGTGCCTGGCTTCTGAGAAGCTTAGTCTGGTTAGAATTGAGTGTTGCAGTGTTAGTTCTCACCTCAAAGTCATATCATCATATGAGAAGATAACAAAGTTGTCTTCTCTAATATAATGAGATAGTAGCGTAATCCCCTTTAACAAGAGTTATCATTTCATATTAGCTTGATAATGACCTTGTAATCCTCATCTTTAAGGAAGTTTTTTCCTACTTTGAATAAAATTATTCTAATAACTTTTGTTTTAGTGAAAGTCTTTGTGTTGAATCACTTATCTCCTACCCCACAGGCCTTACAAATTGGAATGCCTGTTTATGGGCTTTTTAATAATGACTTTGCTTGTCAACCTTCCTATTACAGAAATTCAATGGCTTTGTAGCTAGGGATGGCACCGACCTCCAATTGTTGAATCTGACCCCAGGAAATTCCCCAGAATTTTTTTTCTGGGGTCAGGGCCAGGTTACCTGGGGCGGGGCCGAGTTACCCAATAACCCGCAATTAAACCCTGGTTGTATCTTCTTTTTTTTTAATTTGACAGCTTCTTGTTTTGTGTGCGTGTGTGTTTCTGGGGTCAGGGCCAGGTTACCTGGGGCGGGGCCGGGTTACCCAATAACCCGCAATTAAACCCTGGTTGTATCTTTTTTTTTTTTTAATTTGACAGCTTCTTGTTTTTTGTGTGTGTGTGTGTGTGCGTGTGTGCGTGTGCGTGTGTGTGTGTGTATCCTCTGTAGTGAACTGTGGAGCTAAGCTCTTTGAGATTTGTCTAGCTTTTATTCTCCTCGGTGGTGAACTATGGAGCTAAGCTCTTTAAGCTTTATCTACCTCCATAATGAGCTACGAAGCTACCTAAGGGTTTTTTTTTTCTTTTTGCTACAAAAGTATATCTATATAAAACTTTTAAACAATTAAAAAAAACTTGTAAATGGCGTATACAAGTTCCAAATAATCATTTCTATAAAAGTCATAAATGAAATGTAAAAGTTGTATATTCATGTTTACGATTTTTTCTTCACATTTGTTTACAATTTTCATATATAATTTTACAACTTTATCTCCCATTTATAATTGTTATATAAAACAAATATATCTTTATATTTGATGTAGAATAGTATGACCTCTATTGATAAGTTTCATGAAATAAATAAAAATAAACAATCTCTTGCATCCTGAGTTTCTTTCTCCGCTCACTGATTCTTGGCTTTGGCTAGCTATCTTTCCTACTAGTTGTTGGCTTTCATGACTACTTAGGTTTCTATCAAATTCGGCATAAGGAGGAGGACTAGGATGTTATCATAATCATTTACTCAATTATTTTTTCTTTTGTTTTTAAATATCTATGATACATATATTTTAAGAGTAGTTCTAGGTATACAATCGACTCAAAGAACTAAATTCACATAACTTGATATGACATAAATTAATCTGATGTGACACAAATTCACCAAGTGGGTAAAATGAAAAGAAAACAAAAAAATATTTAAATAAAAAGAAGTAGGACCAGCTATGCCAAGTCAAGTTGCATGAATTTGGTTGTATAATCTAGCTATACATCTAAAATTATTCAACAATTAAATAAATCCTTCAAGGTCCATGGAGAGTTAGTTCACATTCTGGACTCCCCTTCAGATGTTGATCTCACGCAGATACTATTTGATTGCCACTTTGAGCACTTGTTCGCATCAAAGACTTGAACCAAGCTGGCCCAAACCCAATTGAACCAAGCTTAGTTAAACATGAAGCCCAATAACCCAACCCTTCAGGTAAAGACTTGGGAAAATAAGCATGGCGAGGCTGTGTGAGCTATTAAATGCATCAAATCTAAAAAATATAAAAAGGAAGCAAGAGGGGATAAACAAATAAACATGATAAGCATAGAAAAAAAATTATCATTAACCTTTCATTACACTTTCGCCAATACATCGATCTCATTGTTTTGCAATTAGAGAGAAGAGGCACTCCTCTCTTGCTTTACTTTATTTTATTATTATTATTTTTTTTTGTAACTATATCAATGAACTCATTTTTTTTGTAATATATATATACACCCTGTATGGTTTTGTAAAATTCTATCTACTTTTCGTATATATATAATTTACGATAATACTAGACTTACATCCCAAATATAACCTGAAGTTTATAACTTGAAGTGGTAGTCCAAGTAGCAAAATCCTACTGGAGATGTAATTTTCTTCATTCATTTTTTCGTCATTTACTAAATTTTTATCATGTAAGCTGTCATATCAGGTTGTAGACTTTTAGTTGTATCTGAATTATAAATCCAACACTACTGCATTATTTATTCCCTAAATGATTTCAACTCTTTATTATGATGAGTTCATTGAATTAAAGTACATATAAGAAATGATATTTAATAAAATTGGAGAGAATGTTTCGCAAATGGTAAAAATAATTTGCAATATTTAAGGAAAGGAAAGACACTCATTATTATTGACTTATGACAATTTAACCCATACTTGATTTGGGAATGGAGGCTGAATAGAACTATTTTACAGTCTAAACGGTTTTTTTTTCTTAATTATGTCTAAACAATAAACAATGAATCAACAAATAAATGATAATTAAAAAGGGAGGTAGAGGAAAGAGGAGAGATTATTGTATTGATGATATGATGATCTAAATGAGTGTTGCTTTTCGTTATAGCCTATTTAAAAATTTAAAATATATTCTTTTTCCTCTATATTACACCCCTTTAATTTCAACAAGATGACCTTGTACTATTATTCTTCATATTTACACTCCATATTTGTCCCCAAAATAATTCTTCTTCTAAACAATTGCTTTTAAAGAATGGCAAACATAGTAAGAATAGACAAAGAGAGAGAGTGAGAGAGAGATTGGATAAGAATGTATTTATGTTTTAACAACTCCTCCTCTTTTTGAATAGTTTATTTTTAATAATGTTAGACTTACAACTCAAATACAAACTAACGCAATAACCTAAAATGAGAAAATCCTACAGGAGATGTAACTTTCCTCATTCGTTTTTATTTTTTTTCATCATTCAGTGAATTTTTTTCATGTAAACTGCCACATCTAATTGTAGACTTTTGATTATATTAGAATTGTAGGAATCGCATTACTATTTTTTTTTTTAAAACGAAACATATATAAAAATTGAACTTTGAAACTAGAATTATATTATTATGGATTGCTATTAGGTAAAATAATATGCTTGTTATCCCTTCATTCTTTAAAATGAAATTATTTTATTCTCGCATCAAAGCACTAATAGTACAAGAAATTGAAAAATAACTGTAAACTTATAGTTTTATGTTGTTCATAATCTGACATATTTCATCTTTAAATTCTTTAAACAATATCAAACTAGGGTTTGAATGAGATTAAGAAGTAAGGATTGTAAATAAAAACTATTAAAGGCTTCTAAAGTTGTTGATCATCTATTCAAGTGTATTCCTAAATGAAATAGCATAGCATGGGCAAGTTTTGAATAATCGTTTATTTTTTGTCCCTGTAATTTTTATACAAACAACGACATGACTTTTCAATGTATAAGACGAGTAATATACTTCCAAGTTTAGTGTCCCAAACGATGTGGCTCGCTTGAGTTTTCTTGGCGCTTAAAAGTTGTTATAATTTGCGGGTGATCTTTTACAACAAATCAAAATAGTACTAAAACTTCAAATACCATAATATACAACTATATTAAACTAGAGTTTGTGTGTCTATCCAAATTTGTACACACAAACACTCATAAAAACACAATATTTTATTACTTATAATTGATATTTTTTAAATTGTAATTAGATAAGATATTTGATGTTCATAATTTTGTCAAGATTTTCATACTAATTGAGAGTGGTTAAATGGAATTATATAAGAAAAAAAAAGTTGATAAAATTTAGGGTGAATGAAATCAAACAGTTGCTTAAATTTGCATATATAGGAATACAAGTTAATCAATTTAAAGATATTCAAATAATTTCATCAACTTTAGTTTTTTTGTTTTCCTTTTTTGCTAAATTAAATTGCCAAATTAGTAAAGGAAGCAAGGTTGGCAAAATTTTCAAAACTATAAGGACTGCAGTGATTTTTGTTAAAGATGAGGGGAGTTCAGAAATTACCCAAACCACATGTGGCTTTGTAGGATTTCGAAAAATCTCTGAGGAGGTAAGCGAGAGTTATCTCAGAAGATCATGTGTGTCGTTGTCCATTAAACAAATAAACATGATAAGCATAGAAAATTTTTAACAAGATATGAGGACATCAAGGACCCCACATGGATCACATCATTAATTCAATTATGATATCACGGATATGTGTCTGGCTCCTGTGATGGACAGTTTCAGTGACAAGTGACGAAATGGTTACGTTTTGAGAGGTCTACGTTACTTTCTAATTTACCAAGATGCTGACAATACCTTTGGGGTCTCAACGAAATAGTTACTTGCTTTTCCAAAGTTGAGAAGTTTTATCAAAATGTTTCCATTGGCCTATTGAGAATATCCTTTTACAGATTTTCACTTCTTTTTTGCTGTAAAACAACTAACTCTCTAAGCAATAATCTTCTATTCCTTTTATATGTATGAGAGTTTATACATCATTTCTTTCACGTTTATTTGCAAGGTTGAATGTCGCTTTTTGTGAATAATAAAATGTAGCACAGAAGCTTTTCAATGCACCATACATATTAGTTTTAAAATAAATACCTTTATGTATTTTATTTGTTTCCTTGTTTAATCAAGATATTCATTATTATCGGATATCAAGTATTATTAAGATTTACTTTAATTTCATTCTCATTTATCTAGTTATCAATCTATTATTAATAAATTTTCTTACAATTTTTCTTTTGGTGGTTTGACATGCATAACAAGATTAGAAATATTTGCGTCAGCACGAAATCAAATACGCAAAGATATTTTGACTTCGTAGTATGCTTCAAGAGTAATGTTTGGTGATAGACCAACTTGTCCTTCCATGTCATTTTCAACTGCGATTGAAGGTTTGACGATTCGAAAATGCTCAAGGGGGGAAACGGAGATTTTCCTTAATAAATGAGAGTCGAAAATTTTCTATGAGATACAAGGATATACTAAATCAAGAAGAAAATTCAACTGCGATAATCATGACACGTGGCGAATCATGGACCATTCGATCTCTGCAGAAAGTATGGACAGATGTGGCGTTCGCCGATACATCCCACCTGGACACTTGCCCAAGGACAAAGTGGATTACTACATCAACTTATTAAAGTATTACAAAATGGGAAGTGCCAGCTCACACAATAGGCCTCGAATCTCTGCATCTCTTTTTCAGTTCTTGCAAGCGTTGCGTTGCATGTGAAGTTTCTTGCTTCGTTTAGTTGAGCTGTGTTGTGTTGTCCGTGTGGAGAGAGAGAGAGAGAGAGAGAGAGAGAGAGGAGAATGGCTTCGGATGTGGCGATGAATGGCAATGCCTGCTGCAACAGCGGACCGGGATATGCCACCCCTCTTGAGGCCATGGCTGGTCCTAGAGAGAAGCTTATATATGTCACTTGTGTTTACTCGGGTAACTTTGGATTGGCTTTTTGTTTGTGTTTATTATGTCCTTTTTGATGTTGGTGGTATGAGCAGATGATTGTGGTTTGGTTTGTTTTTAATGGGTTATGCGCGTTGGTGGTGTGATTTTGTTAGAATTGTCTCTTCTGTAATTGGGAAAGGGAAAGCTGTAAGATTTAGAACCCACCCACATGGTATTTTTTGTATTAGATTTTTGTCCAGAGGAAATGTTTTTGAATGGTTTTGATGTCATTGGAATGAAATTACAATTTTTGGCCATGTAATAGAAATCTGATTATCTTATTGTTATTTTTTAATTAATCCGTTCTTGTCTTGTGGCAAATTTAAGCAAAGCTTTTGACTCAATATGGTCTGCTCAATACATTTAATTTTTTTATCTTTGTATAGCAATGGAGTTTAATCCCTAAACCCCATTTCCCAAAAATGTCCTAAGCTTTTATATTTCAAGCAGAATTAAGTCCTTTCTTTGCATTTCTACTACAGTCTAACTTATGCCTATCCAAATTAGTGTACCAGCTGAACATGGATTACTTTTTCCTCTACTTCTTTACGACACTTAAATTTCCCCCAACTTTGCTGGCATTTCAATTCGATTCTCTTCTTTTGAATTTTCAAATTAGTTAGTTCTTGAAAATTCAGTATATTCTCAGGAACTGGAAGAGAGAAGCCTGATTATTTGGCCACAGTGGATGTGGACCCTGACTCACCTACTTATTCAAAAGTTATCCATAGGCTACCTGTGCCATATGTTGGTGATGAACTACATCATTCAGGCTGGAATGCATGCAGCTCTTGCCATGGAGATTCATCAGTGCAGCGGCGTTTTCTGGTCTTGCCTTCTCTTGTGTAAGAGACCAATGTTTATTTATTCGTTTATTTTTTCTGGTGGTGAACAAACAAACTGGCATTAGCTTGGTGATGTGAATCATATGTGATGTTGGAAAATGCATTTGATTCTTTGTATAATGATAATAGTAAAGTAATGAAATGAATAATTTCGCTATATTATGTCTTAAATTTTTGCTTTGGGTGCTCGATCATGCATAAATTCTCAAATAAGGCTTGATTACGGAAGGTCCATAAATCCTTTCTTTACAGTTCACAAGGCCATATCACTTTTAGAGAAGTGTTTTTATTTTTTATTTTTATGCTTTAAAATTACATTCTTGAACATGCTTTCTTCTTTTTTGTTCATGTGTAATGATAATGTCTTTGATGATTCATCCTTTAAATAATCTGTCCTTTATCCTCTTATTCTCTTTCTGTGGTTTCTCCAGAAATGTCATATCATTTAATTTAATGGGATGTATTGATGTGAAAAATTCGTATTCTGATTCAATTGTCTCCAGTTGAGCTAAATTTGGACATCATCTAGAAAAAGAAAAGTGGCTTGCATGTTACAATGAAGTAGCATCTCTTTTGAATTAAGCTAATCTTTTTCCTGTAGAAATAGAAATAAAATTTATGGTAAATTTGTATTTCATCAACTTTTAATTCAAGGAGAAATAAGGTTCCAACTTTTAGAATCAGTTACAATGGGTTTTAGTTTTCTTATCCATTCTAAAGGGAAGAAGTACCTTAAATGACTGCTACAAGCAATATGTAACAAATTTACTTGCATGGGATGTCCAAACACCGTTAATTAAGTTCTATCAACTTGATATTAAAGTTCTAAGTTTGTATGAAATTTTCTTTTCACGTAGATGTTATTGTTTCTTTCCAGATCTGGTCGAATTTATGCAGTTGACACAGTAAAAGATCCAAGGGCTCCCTCTTTGCATAAAGTTGTTGAACCTGCTGATATTGTACAGAAGACTGGATTAGCTTATCCACACACATCTCATTGCCTTGCTTCCGGTGATATAATGGTGTCATGCCTGGGAGATAAAGATGGAAATGCTGAAGGAAATGGATTTCTTCTTCTTGACTCAGAATTCAATGTGAAAGGAAGGTAATTCAATGTTTTTAACATGGCTCCTTGTTATGGTTTAGATGCATCAGGCGGTTTTGTGCATCAGGCGGTTTTGTGAGCCAAGTCAACATAGTTGTTGTTGTAAATCGCTTATACCTTTTTGGCAGATGGTAAAATGCTCTTTACACAATAAATGGAATGTTGTAAAAATTTGATTGCATTCTGGTTTCATTATTTTGCATTCTTGACCAATTTCATTGATTCTGAGATAGTATGTAACCCTGTTGCCTCAACATATTTTCAGGTGGGAAAAACCAGGGCATAGTCCTACATTTGGCTATGATTTCTGGTACCAACCTCGACACAAAACAATGATCAGCTCATCGTGGGGAGCACCAGTAGCTTTCACCAAAGGTTTCAACCCTCAACACGTCTCAGATGGTCTCTATGGGAGGCATCTGTACGTGTATAGTTGGCCAGATGGTGAATTAAAACAAACTTTGGATCTTGGCAGCACAGGGCTTATACCCCTTGAGGTAATTATTTGAACATAGTAAACATTTTCTTTTAATTAAAAAAAGAAAATGTTGCTGTTGTTGCTATGGATTAATAATGTTTCTTGATCTAATTTATTGCAGATAAGGTTCCTGCATGATCCTTCTAAAGATACAGGATTTGTTGGTTGCGCCTTAACAAGTAACATGGTGAGATTTTTCAAAACGGACGATGGATCGTGGAGCCATGAGGTATGTAAATAAGATATCTCTGGTTCTCTACATATATGCCTGTGTCAGAGAACGTGTAACCTTATGTTTGGTTTGTTGACCTTTTTGTAAAAGCATTAAGGTCCATAACCTAGAGTAAATTGCTATAAACTTGTGCAGGTGGCAATATCAGTCAAACCATTGAAGGTGCAAAACTGGATACTTCCTGAGATGCCTGGGCTTATAACAGACTTTTTGATCTCTCTTGATGATCGTTTTCTTTACTTTGTGAACTGGCTTCATGGAGATGTCCGACAGTACAATATTGAGGACCCCAAGAATCCTGTATTGACTGGCCAACTATGGGTTGGTGGGTTGATCCAAAAAGGGAGCCCTGTAGTGGTTGTGACAGACAAGGGTGAAACATGGCAGCCTGATGTTCAAGAGGTCCAGGTATGTGTGATCCCCAATTACCTGTTATAAAAATAGAGGCTGTAGTCGATGTTAGTAATCATGTCGATTTTTGTGAAGGCAAAAGATTGTGCAGCAGCTTTCTCAACTTTCTCACTTATAACTTGTTGTCACAGAATCAGAAAAGTTAGTGTTATGTTGTTGTTTGCAATGTTTTCATAGAGGAAGAATTTTGGTTTTAAACTTTGCGTCTTTTTGGTGCAAATTCAGAAATAGACATGGTACCTATTTCATGACTGGAAAGTTAGTCTCAGTTCTTATATTCATAGTACAAGAGCCTTTATGTCTAGGCCCCAGAAGACATGCCAGTGTGTTAGGGCAGTCATCTTGGTTCTTCTTATCTCTTCAGTTTAGCTCAGTTATGTTCATAAAGCAGTCATTACAACCTACTTTAGTTTCAACCCCTCAATACATGACCAGTTGTATTTGGGTGGTCAATTTGGTTCTTCTCATGGCCTTCTCACTTCGGTGTTGCTGTTACAAAAGCTATGCCATCAGATGACGTAACAAACCAGACAAGCAGTTCTTATTGTGCCTTTAGGTAGTTATATGATTATGCACTGTTCAAAGCGTGAGTCAACTTTGTCGGGTAGTGGATTGTGCTGGACTATTGAATCAGAAGGCTGTCTAAAGTGATAGTCATGTATTTTAGTTTCTCTAACATGTTATGATGATGTTTACTCAAAAAAACATGTTGTGATGATGGGTTATAACATAAAATGAGTTATATGCTGTACATCATATGCTTGTGAATGCGTATAATGGCACACACTTTCCTCAACTTATGCTGCGAGTTTTCTTCCCATTGGATGTTCTTGGTTTACCATGTAATACATGACGAGTATGTTTCTTTGTTATAGGGACATCGTTTGAGAGGGGGACCTCAGATGATACAGTTAAGTTTAGATGGGAAGCGGCTCTATGTCACCAACTCACTTTTTAGTGTATGGGATCGTCAATTTTATCCCGAACTTATGGAGAAAGGATCCCATATGTTGCAGATCGATGTTGACACGGAGAAGGGTGGTCTGGCTATAAATTCTAACTTTTTTGTGGACTTCGAGGCTGAACCTGATGGTCCTTCCCTAGCCCATGAAATGAGGTATCCTGGTGGTGACTGCACTTCAGATATATGGATTTAGGCATCCTAAAACTTTCAAGCAATAATAGGCTTCTGACATGTCTAGGTAGAAATAAAGATCCATCCAAACGTATCATATATGTTAGATTGGAATAGAATCACGTTGAGGCAGGTTACAATCTGGTGGATGTTATTATCATGTCAGTCTGCTTTCGCTCAGATAATGGTATATCCGTATTGTCCAGGCGTACTAAAGTTTGAACTCATCAATAAACTTTCAACTACGTATAACTTCACTTATTTACTGACTTTATTGAGCAGTGTTTGGACTTCCATATGTTGAATGCTTGTTTTAGACTGCATAACCTACAAGCAATTAGTGCTAGTAAAAGTAGTTCAAGAGTATTGAATAACAATTGAAAGGCATCAGCTGTTACGGAATTCGATTTTAGTTGTTAAAGCTTTGATTAATGAGTATAAGCATCATGCCAGGATGGTTTTTCATAATATTCATGTTGATTAATAATCTCTGGATCTGCGGCGTTCCTAAAAGTTAAAATCATAGCTCCGTAGAAACAACTACAAATGCTTTTGATCTGCACTTTTGTCTAACTCTTTAACCGTTCAGAAACCAACTTTAGTTCACTTCAAATTTGAAAATCCATTGAATATGATCAAGAAGCTGATATTAAGCATTTTGAATGGTTTGCTTGGAGCTTATCAACAATTGGAAAGCTGTAAATATATTCTAGTTATGATCCCAGAGGTCAAATGAACATCCTGAAAGCCATCAGCCAAACTGACACTCGCAATCCTGATGATGAGAGAAGACTGAATTCTAACGAAAAGAAAAAGAAAAACCAATTTTGAAGCTAGTAATTTGGAATGTACTTGCAGTACTTACTGAAATCATGTGGACAGATTTCATTGGAATTTTGAAATAAACAGAAGCAGATAACTCAGAACAACCATCCAACCCCATATAGTGCGGAAAGAATATGAAGCAGCAACCATCTGGACATGATTTGTCTAGAACTAAGATTAAGCCTGCTCATCGGGCACTTTTGCTTACATGTTGATGTCCTTAGCTAAGGACCTTGCAGGGCGTCAATTGTGAGTCTCATGAAAAGAAATTTTATTCAACTTTATGTAACTAAAAGATCAAATTTTATTAGATGAATAAATTATTAAAAATTTCAAATTGTCATAGAATACAATTCAGATATATCGGATTTAAGCATCCTAAATCTTTCAAGCTGGAAGGATTTAGGATGCTTAAATCCATACATCTGAAGAGCACTCACCAGCAGGATACGTTCTCTAATGGGCTGGGGAAGAACCATCAGCTTCAGCTTCCGAGTCCACTAAGAAATTTGGATTTATAGCAAAACCACCTTCTCAGTTTCAACATTAACATGCATACGGGATCCTTTCTCCATTGGTTCTGGGCAATCACGTTAATCGTTAAGAAACTTATAATTAAAAAAAAAAAAAAAAAAGCTTGTTAGTGTTGTAAACATGTCGAAGTTTCATTTTACCACATCTCTCATATTCTTACCAACGCTTGTTTTCATCCTGTGGTGCACTGACAAAGATATTTTCTCTTCATTGGCCTATAAAGAGAGGCCTTCACTCTTGTAATTGTACGTGTACCGAAACAGCCCCAAGTGGCTAATAAAATACTATCTGTTTCTCATTTTTACTTCTCGTCTCTATCCCACTTTGCTTTCTTATTCGTCTTTCACCCATTTGCTCTATTACTACCCTTTTATATCTCACGGCCCCACTCATGCTCACTCACCCAGCAAACATGTAAACTCCTCTTGCCTTACTGAGATTTATTAACCGACCCAAGCCTAGTTTCATCCTCAAAACTTAAAACAGTTAGTATATAATATGTTATTTTATATATGTTGGGTTGTCCTATACACGATATATAGTTGTAAGAAAAGGTTTTGGTTATAAAGAAGATTGGTCCCTTAACCTCAGAAACTAGCTAGCCTTTTAGGTTGGGTACTTGGCTCTTTAACAGAAAATGTAATCACTAGCAAGTCACAAAAACATCACTAACACGATTTGAATGTTGCTCACTGTCTTCGATGAGAATTGATATATAAAAAATGAAAAACATTAATTTGTGCAGAGATGGTAATGAAAAGATATGCTAATGAGATTGTAATTATAGAAAGAACAAGATGCTAATGAGAAACGAGATACCTCCTCCTACAGTGATAGTTATTCCATTTCCCACAAAGAGAAAGAAAGTCTCGACTGCAAGAGGGACACCACCCTCTTGAGAAGTTCCAGCTGGTGCTATCTCCAGATGTTAAACTCTCCAATTATATGGAAAGCTGTCAAGGACATTAGCCGTGTGGTCGCAGATTATATAACACCAATGGATTTGCATAGAAAACTATGGCCAGTAGAAGGTGATTGAGTAGTGAAGAGAGTAATGGCCATGACGATTTCATATTTGACATCATGAAGAAAGGAGAGCAAGAAGGGGATCATGATATGTAGTTTGTCTATATGTGCATTTCTTCGTAGCAAAGTTCACAAGTAAATGCTAAGTTGAGATGTCAATTAGATAGTTATTAAGACTATATATAGAAGTGACGCTTCACAAACATAAGGGGCAGAGATAACGTACAACACGTGTACTATTTTTATGTACTACATAATGTATTATGTCGTATATGCCACTTAGGGTGTGTTCTTTTTTGTTTCATGTGTTTTCGTTTCCAAAATGATTTAGAAAATGAATTTCTATGATTTAGAGAATGTATTTTAAGTAAATGATATGCGTTTGGAAATGAATTCGTAGAATACAAAATTGAAAATGGTTTTAAGAATATATGTTTGGAAATGAATTCTTGAGCTGAAATTTGGAAAATAAAAACAAGATATGTGTTTGGAAATGAATTATTGATATAAAATGGAGAGAGAAGAAGAAAATAGAAGATGAAAACAGAGAGAGAGAAGAGTTAGGGAGGGATGAATTTGAACTTCGAAAATGTTAAAAACAATGTTTTGTGAAAACATATTACAAAAATAGAAAAGAATACGTTTTGCAAGAATTCTGTACTCCGAAAATAAAAAACAGGTTTTAGGAAACAAGAAAGAACATAGCCTTAAAATTCACTTCTCCAATTGTATGTACTTCATGGATTTGCAGTAGCCAGTTTTTATTGTACAAAGACCGAAAAGTAAACCCATCGTGTATATACGCCCACCGTGATAACATTGAAACTTGGCCTTTGTATGGATTAGACTCCTAGATTTGGTGCCCAAAAAGTAATGGACACATCACCAAAATCGAAAGGATGGTAAGATTTGATAATTAAAAAATCAATTAAATAAATTAATAAACCCGAAGAACAATTAATAGCATCTTATAGGTCGACTTTGAAAGTAGCACCAAGACTGTACTTGTGGTAATCGCGAAATCATGTGGTGAGATTTCATTGAAAATTTGAAATAAACAAAGCAGATAATCAACCATCCAACGTCCTGGCCAACCCCGTATAATAATTGGGAAATTATTTATTAGAATCTGCACCAATGATCTGGGCATGATTTTGCCCGGAACTAGAGTAAGCTTCTCATAGTCATAGGGCACATTTGTGCGGTACAACTTATTAGAATATTAACTTATTGGAGTATATCACTTGCAAAGTTGAGTGATGACTAGTTTAGATATTTTCTATAATATAAACTTAGTCAACAACATCACTTAATTTGTGTGTAATTTGAACGAAAAATTTTGTGCAAGTGTTCGTATATACAACCGAATCAAATCAGTGTAAACAGTAGGGTACAAGGAGAGGATTGCAAATCCAAGCCAGTGCTATCTCCGTATGTTGATACAGTTGCTGTCAGGGTGAAGGAAAAGTTCTAGTGAACTGAAACGAGTCGTGTATTTTTAGGCGATTCTGGATGGTAAGCTAACAACATGTTAAGGACATTAACGTGACAAGGATTGTCAAGTGGCAGGAGATGAGGAAGTGGTCACAGATTAACATCAACGAGTTTGCATAGAAAATTAGTGAGTTGAGTAGGGTAGAGGGTTGAACATGGCGGTTTTCATAGTTGATCACGTCATGGAGGAGAGAGCAGGACGAGGTGGTGTTTGTTTTAATCACTTAATATTTTTTAGATCAAAACACATTTTAAGACTTAATTTATACCACTTAAAAGAATGTTTATTTACTTTTTTAGATACCATTAAAAAAAACGATTGAGAGAATATTTTAACTTTAATTTAACTTTTTTTATCCTTGTTAAAATGTGAAATATATATATTATGTTTATCATAATTCTTTAAAAATTAAATAGTTAATAAAATTAAACCAAATTTATTTTTTCATTTAAATAGTTATTATTATATTAATTATAATCCAGTAAAAAATATATATTTAATAAAATTAAATCAAAATTCTAATAATTAAATAAACTATATTATACTAATTATTTTTATTTATTTAAAAAATTCAAAATTTAGTTACATATAAAATAATTAATAAATATTTGTATTATATTTTTACATATAAAATAAATATAAATAATGTTATCTTTTAATTATTTATTTAAAATAAAAAATAATTGAAATTTTGGATCGAACCCGCCACGTCTTTGGCCGCAATCGATCGTCGATGTCGTCATCCAATGACAACACTGGTACCAGAGCAATCGACTCTTCACGCTAAACAAGTCTACCAAATTAGTTTTGACAAATGGAGTGGAGTTCGGCTATTAGAAGCCGAAAAAGATCCGTAGCCACTGCGTCCTCCGTCGTCGGTCACCGTCAATTTCGCACGTCCGATGAAAACGTCAATACCAGAACGATCAGCTCTTCACGATCTACAAGTCTACTAGATTACTTTTGACAAATGAGGTGGCTTTTGGGTCTTCGAAGCCAATAAATATTCGGTGCCGCCATCTTTATCCTCTTCTTGCAACAAAACAACGATAAACCGTCCAAAAATATTTTAATGGTTGTGGAGAACGTGAAGAGAGGATTGTTTTGATAAATATTTTATCAATAATACTTGTCAGTTTTGTCACCGGTGTTGGCTTGCATAGAGGAGAGAAGAGGTGAATGGCAGCTAGGGTTTTACAATAAACATAATTGTGGTTGATAAATAAGGGGGGTCATTAATGACATTTCATATTTTTAAATTAAAAATATTTTTTATATAAGGATGCTTATGGTACTTTATTACGTTCAGATGTTTTGAATGAAAAAACGGATTTTTTTCACTTTTTTCGTTCGGATATATATATTTGAAAAAAAGTGGTCAGAGCACAAAACAATGGGCCTAAATTTTTTAATCACTGAAGCATATTTAGATTCAGATTTAAGAGCCGTAACAAACAGGCCCTAGACCAAAATCAATCATGGGAAAATTGAAAAAATGGACAAATTTAGGGGGCTTGTTTGAAAAATGGACATGTTCTGAAATATTTTCATCCCATATACACTTTTGTGTCTAAAAGACAAAAACACCCCTGTCCTAAAATAAATTCTCAAAACCTTGTTATTTCATATCCTTCGGATAAATTTTAAGAAAGACAGTAAAGCAAGACACAGAACAACGGAAACCAGTAACAGCTCGAATTATATACCTTACAAATGGCTTATGTATATGAACTAAGGATAGAGATAGTGCCGTCTGTGTAAAAAAATGCTGGAAATTGGCTGTCGGTGTGCAAAAATGGGTTTTCGCAGTCGAAGGTCGAAGAAGACGACTGTGTTCGAGTGTTCGAGTGTCGTCGAGTGTAGTCGAGTGTCGAGAAGTTCTGTCGGGACCGAATCTCGACAAGTCCGATGGTTGTTTCGAGTGTCTCGACATTGCGTCAATTCTAGGTTCGAGTGTCGCGAGTTCGAGTTTCGTCGAGGGTCTTGTGGATTGTCGAGAGTTCGTGTGTCGAGTGTAGAGAGTCGAGTGTCGGACGAAGGGAACAGACTTGTAGATGTCTCGAACCATGCATGTCGAGTGTTTCGAGAGTCGTGACACTATTTCGTCGAGCTTTCGAGGAAGTGCGTCGAGTGTCGAGTGAATGTGTCGAGTGTCGTCGAGCGTTTTGGCAGAACACTTATTTTTTGGACTTTTGCAAGCAATTTCGTAATTATTTTTTGTCCACGGAACTTATATGATATGATATGTCTCAATCATGCAGGAAATGGAAAGTTTACACATACTTATTGTATACAATGGTTGTTGGACCAGAAAACACGAGAAACATGTATGTACTATCACAAAGACACCCCCCCCCCTCAAAGGTTTTGACTTAATTTCATTCGGAAACACTGTTTGTTACATTTCATCATACGGTAGCCCTGACTTTTTCGAAATTCATCATGGGCACCCCTTCTGTCAGTTTTGCCATTAAGTGACATCATACGGTACCCCTAACTTTCTTGCCAGATATTGTTGTGAATGTTGTGTGGTAGGTGTTCACATACTTCCGAACATCATCCTCCTTTGAGAGGCTAAAAAGCTTCCTAATTTGGGATGCCCTTTTTGGACCGCTCATCGTTGGGTTTCCACTGTCTGTCAACCCAGGTAGATCGTTCTCATCCTTATTAACTATAACCAAGTTCAATACAGACAGATCTTGATTAACAATGCATCCACGAACAGATTTCCTCGTTCGCTCTCCATTGCGCCTTCCATAACCTCTGAAGCAAGGGGAGATTGTTAGCCCTAAGGTTACATAAGGTTACATGATAATTTTGATGATAACAATACACATTGATTCAATGAGATTATATTTATGCGCAAGAATAAGATTATTGAAATAATTGCAAAATCAAGATGGGGCTTATTAAAATGAAGTGTTGAAGCCAAAGGAGAATACTACATGTTAAGGCACAAAAGTAGTGTTGAAGCCAAAGGAGAATACTACATGTTAAAGGCACAAAAGTTGAAGAACAAGGTTTGATTTAAGGAATGCGTCACATGAGCAATATTCAATCAATTGGTCATATATTTTTCTACAGATGTCCAAATGAAGTGATTCTTGACCCTTTGGAAAGTTTACTCAATTTATAACATTTCATACGTTTTAAAGAAATTCAAATTTCAAGTGTAAGGTTGTCCAAATTATTATGCAATTTGAAAGACAAACGGAAGCAACTGACATGAGCACCGAATACTCTTTTGGACATATCTTGAGATAGAAATATAAAAATGACTTGATTATTGTGGCATTGAAAAAAGGACTTAATGGGGCACATTTTATATGTTTAGAAGAAATTCAAATTTCAAATGGAAGGCCGACATAATTGACATGCAATTTGGTGGACTGACACAGAGAAGAAAAATCAACTCATATGAGTACCGAATGATGTGTTATCCATATCTTGAGCTAGAGATATCCAAATGACTTGATTCTTGTGGCATTGGAAAGATGATTCAATGGATCACATTTCATATTCTTTGAAGAAATTCAAATTTGAAACGGAAGGCCGACATAATACACATGCAAATCGGTGGACTGACATATGGAAGAAAAATCAATTCACATGAGCGCCGAATGGTGTTTTGGCCATATCTTGAGCTACAAATATCCAAATGACTTGGTTGTTGCAGATTTTCAAATTTCAAACAGAACATTGAAAAAAGTGGCAGACAAGATTACGTTTTTTATGGTGGGCAGAAAATTTGGAGTTGGTGTCTTAACTTGATTAAGTTCAATCAAATTGCCTATAAAAGGAGCCCTTCTCCCATGGATTCAAACAGAGCAAGAGAGGCATCTAGCAAGCAAAAAACAAGAGAAATATCAAGTCTACAGAACTTTTATATTCTTTATCTACTCTTTGAATAGAGTTGTGCTTTTGTGGCTGCTGTTTTTTTATTCGTTCTTGTACTGTGGTGAGAGTGAGATCTCCTTGTAAAGGATAAAAGTTATCCTTGAGAGAACTCTTGGTGTGGTGTTATGAAGAGTTGAAGAAAGTTACCTCGGTGAGGTTGTTCATCAAGAAGAACTCTTGGTGTAGTGTTGTCAAGAGTTGAAGAAAAAGTCTTGGTGTTGTTGTTCATCAAGCAAGTTGTAAAGATTTTTACAACTCAGTGGAAAGCCTAGCTTGGAGCTAGGAGCCCGTGGACGTAAGCAAGGTTTGCCGAACCACGTAAATTGAGTTTGCACTTTCTCTATCGCTATCTCTTTATATTTACTTGCATTTATGATTGTTCGTTATTGTTATTCTCTTTGCATCTTTCATAACTTCTAATTTCATATTCTTCACCTTTATTCCTAAAGAAAGAGTAAACTAATAAAGATAGAGTAAACTAATTTTGGTTATTCAAGAAAAGTTTTACAAATCCATTTTGATAAATAAAAACCCAAATCACCCCCCCTCTTGGGTTGCCATACCTGGGTCAACAAGTTCCTCTTTGAAGCAAAAGATGAACACGACCAGGAGTCAGAACTCCCAGTTCCATTGGGAATCCTTGCTTGTCGCAGCCTCCCATGATCTTAAAAACATATCCATGAATTGTAGACCCCAGAGCATCTGTACTAAATTCTTGGGAGCTCCTCCTATCTAAAAAGACTCGGGCTTCTGATCGTCATCGATCTCAAGCTTGTTGTGGCAACCAGTGGTTGGGTTTGCTATGTTAAACTTCATTTTGCATCAACTCAACTCAACTGAACTCTTGCTATCAGCGTGCGCAGTGCAGGGGAGGCAGCGAAGAGCACTTGGGTTCTGTGAGCAGCTCCCGTGGACTGGCCAGCAGAACTAATTAGATGGGTTTACTTTTTTTCCCTTATTCATTACAATTATTTTCATACAATTAACGGCAAAACTGACGGAAGGGGTTTCGATGATTAATTTCAAAAAAGTAAGGGGTATCGTATAATGGAAAATGGTAAACAGTGTTTATGAATGAAATTAAGCTAAAGCCCAGGGGAGGTATGTGTGATTAGTCCATTAAATAATGTCACTATAGAATATTGTGTATTTACAAGTTTTCGTACAACTATACATCGTAACCATGTGCTACTATAAAAAACATGTACTATACAATAATGTGTTAGTGTCCAAAAACAAAAAAAAAAAACAATTTTGTTTAACTAAACATAATATATACAAAAAAAATAGGTGATCTCATGGTCCCAACGTGCTCGGCTGCTACTTGACCTTTGCTGAATCAACGTCGTCATGGGCAATAGTGGTCATAACATCTTCTGACACATCATCAGCAGTCGCGGTAGTGCCTGCAACATCAGCAGCTGCAACATCAGCAGGCACTACCGGTTGAGGCAACAACGCCTTGATGTCGTAGGGCACCAGGATGGGCGGGGCCGCCTCTTGTGGGTTTTCGCGGCTGAGCCAAAGATGTAATGCCATTCTCTCCCGGCATTCGTCGTCCTGGAATGCCTTAATCTCGGTCAGTGGAACGCCCCCTGCTAGGAACTCGATGTACTTCAAACAGTACACGCCGCATGCCCCTCCCCCAGGCTCCTGCTGTGGCACCTGCTCCACGTCCTCGATTCACATAATGTCAAATGGGGTTATGGGATAGTCAGGAATACCGTAAACCTCCATTGACACCATACGGGGTAGTAGCTCAGCGAGGCACCGGATCTTATATGCAATGAGTATGCGTAAAGTTTCCATTTCCTGCATGATTGAGATATATCATATCATATAAGATCCGTGGACAAAAAATAATTATGAAATAGCTTGCAAAAGTGGGAAAAAAGAGCGTTCTGCCAAAACGCTCGACGAGACTCGACAAAAACACTCGACACTCGACATATGTGACACGACACTCGAACTCGACTAACTTCGTCGTCCGACACTCGTCAACTTGTACACTCGACTCTCTTACTCGAAAGCTCGACAAAATGGTGTCCACGACTCTCGAAACACTCGACATGAATGGTTCGAGACATCTACAGGTCGGTTCCACGCGTCCTACACTCGACTCTCGACACGCGACACACGAACTTTTGACAATCCACAAGACCCTCGACGGAACTCGAACACGCAACACTCGAACCTAGAATCGAGGCAATGGCTAGACACTCGAAACCACCATCCGAATTGTCGTGATTCGGTCCCGACAGAACTTCTCGACACTCGACGACACTCGACGAAACTCGAAGACAGTCGTCTTCTTCGACCTTAGACTGCGAAAACCCATTTTTGCACACCGACAGCCAATTTCCAGCATTTTTTCACACAGACGGCACTATCTCTACCCTTAGTTCACATACATAACCCATTTTTAAGCTATATAATGTGGTTGTCAGTTACCAATGCGAGCAATGACGAAAACACTACACATACATTAAATTTTCATGCCATTTACAGAGAGATTAAGGAAAAGTTGCTCTTACGTGTTTTGCTTACTGCTTCAGATATTGAGGTTGTTTCGGGACAGTGAAGTTAAGTGATTCGAGCTGTTACTGGTTTCCGTTGTTCTGTGTCTTGCTTTACTGTCTTTCTTAAAAAAATTTGTCCGAAGGATATGAAATAACAAGGTTTTGGGAATTTATTTTAGGACAGGGGTGTTTTTGTCTTTTAGACACAAAAGTGTCTATGGGATGAAAATATTTCAGAACATGTCCATTTTTCAAACCAGCCCCCTAAATTTGTCCATTTTTTCAATTTTCCCAATCATAAGGGAATATGTAATCTTTCGACCGTGCAATTTTTCCTAGCAAAGTTCACAAGTCAGCGGCAAGATATCTAGGCCAAGTTGGCATCCAAATTAAGATCACTAGGGAAATGCCACTTGATAAGCATGAAGTGCCACTGTTTCTTCCTAATCTATATATAAAATCATCTACTAGCTAGTCTCGTTCCAAAATATTTTCGTTTGTTTTGAGTTTGATCTATATACTTTAAATGCTCAATTTCTTGGCTATGCTAGCTACTGGTCATCATTAATATTATAGATTAATAGTTGAATGTTTTAAGTTAAAATATTTCGCTTCACTTGATAAACATGAAGTGCCACTGTTTCTACCTAATCTATATATAAAATCATCTACTATCTAGTCTCGTTCCAAAATAGTTCTACCATTAGTTTTCACTATTAACTGTTCGTTTGTTTTGAGTTTGATTGTGATCGCTTTAATAACCTAAAGCGACATATTTTAACTTAAAACATTCAACTATTAATCTATAATATTAATGATGACCAGAGCTAGCGTAGCCAAGAAATTGACCTGGGGGGGACAAACCTTGATTAATGATAGAATAAAAAGGTTCAAATATTAATGACAATGAAATAATAGACGTCGATTTATATATTTCTATTAAGTACAATATTAATATTCTCAAAATATTATCCCAAATTCATTCACAAATTATGTGTTAGATTATGTGTCAAGTAAAATTTATTAAATGTTATGGTAAACATATAGTACGAATAATGTCATATATATCACTTGACATAAATATCGTTTGGAATAAGATTTTAGTTATTTGTACTATTTATTACATACTAAGTATTGTCATGTTTTGAAACTACTATTGAGTATTAATCTTATCACTAATACTTCTAAGACATACTTTTATACACAAACACCCACACGATTAAGTCTCATTAATTATTAATTACACATTTTAAGGGTTGAAGCTTGAGATACAATAAAGAGGTCTCAAGTTAAAATGGTTGAAAGAGTTTTGTGCATGCACTGTTTAGATATTAAAATGGAACGGTGAAAGTTCATTTATATTCGGTTAAAAGAAGAATTTGATAAAACATTAAGTTTAATAGAATTAAATATGAAAATAATGAGTTGATAATTGATTTATTGAAGAAAAAACTCATTTTTAGTGGGGGCAATGGAGTAAACACGATATGTACTTGAGTGAAATAATTGGGAATCTTTAAACAAGTGGGGCAATTGGCCCCAAATGGCATAAAGTGGCTTTGCCACTGATGATGACAGGACCGGGCCAGGATTGGATTTGATTGTTCGCAGGGCAGTGGCAGAAATTAAAATTAATTGGGATGCCAGGGCCTTCCCAGGCTAAAATGTAGCTCTGCTCCTCGATGAATGATGATGAACGAAAGTGATAAGAAATAAATAATTTTTTATTAATTTATACGAGGAGTTTTTATATGTAAAACTTCAAGAGGTACAATTACTATTAACTATAATTTTGTTGTCTAATGTAGTTCTACACTTACAAATTATTTACAAGAATTCACTTGAAGGAGCTAATAAGATATTATTATATGATTATTACATTATTAATCTTAATTAATGTTACTAAATTTTGAAGGTTACTCTTCTAATTATATCATAATACATTAATTTGTATGAGTCAGTTTTTCCTAAACCTTTCATATTAATTAGCCAATACCATTCCATTATGCAATCGACTCACACTGTCACACAACACCTAAAGGTTAACTCATCGTATAGGCCTACAATGATAGCATTGAGACTTGCCTTTGTACATAAATTAGTAAAATCTATTGTGCTAAATAGCACAATGTAAACCCTTTAATATTGAACGAGAGGAGTGCGAGGGACGCTCGCCCATCTATGGATGGTGTGAGTAGGAGAAACTAGCGAGTGCCCCACCTGCGAGTGTCCCTAGCACTTCTCTGTTGTTGTATAATCCTGCACACCAAACATGTCATGAATTAGTTTCCTAGGGTCACCCATGCATAAATGTAAATTCCCATAATATGTGAAGAATAGTAGAGATTATAATTTGATCCGGTGGGTTCGAGACCTCATTGTGTTGCCTCTAGTAAAATATAGGTATAGCTAAAAAAATTTAAGATGTAGGAACCCTTTTAAGGTTGTATTTGAAACCTTCTAATGTATATATTATGAATCCCATTATTCTTCAAATTATATAAAAAACAACTTAGAAACCCTCATATTATGAGCTTTTTTTTTTATTTTTTTGAGTTTTGAGCTTTGACGATTGTCGGTTGCGTGGTTGGTAATTGATTTCTTTATTATAATTATAAAAAAGGATAGCAGACAAAAATACCAACATGAATTGTTGTTTTATGTGACATTTTCTTTTCCCTTTACAAT
Source organism: Boswellia sacra (assembly GCA_013180625.2). Classification (NCBI taxonomy): domain Eukaryota; kingdom Viridiplantae; phylum Streptophyta; class Magnoliopsida; order Sapindales; family Burseraceae; genus Boswellia; species Boswellia sacra. The sequence goes on along the minus strand of SNVD02001903.1, from coordinate 26,192 downwards.
ATAGCTTCTGGCTCTAGTGATGGCGATGATATTGTGTATGAATACATTTTCCTTTGACAAAAGAAACAACATATATATATTGATGATTTATCATTGAACGAAATCCTTGTCGAGTTATGGCGATAATGTTGTCTATGAATACACGTGATTCAATGGCTGAAAGAACATCCACTAAATTATTGGCAACTGACGGCCCCATACATTCATCGTAAATTAATTTCAATATTTCAAGTTGTAGCACACATGCCAACAGTGATCAGTTTTATTTCCAATACAACTCATTGTAAGAAAATTTAGGGCTGGGATTTATTTTACCATGTTATTATTTTAATATGCATGGCACATTATAGGTTAACATGCATGCATATAGGTGCACTATCTTGGTTATGGATGATAATTAGTTAATATTTGTTTAGTTTCCCTTGCTATGAATGTATATATATTTAGAAAAATCTTGGGTGGATTAGTATGTTATATCTTAGATGATCATAATTATATGGTAACACATCAAATCAGTGATATAGTTTTTGGATCATGGTTTAAGTGTAGATCATGATATTGCATCATGATCTACATATGTTATGATTGTACCCATAATGTTATTGGACGAGTGACGAAACACTTCTTGTGAGAGTACTTAATTTTATTAAATTTTTAGATAAGTAATTTGAATTTTTTATGTATTGTTTAATGGATGATATTATACCTTACAAATTTTTTGTACAACATTATCTATATAAACTACTATCACATAATATGATTAAGTAATTATAAACTAATATAAATGATATTAATCAAGATATATTAGATGATGTTGTAATCATGCAATGCTGCTACATCAATTTATGTAAATAAGTTTGTAAACATTATTACTCTTTTTTTATGGATTTATTAGATGGATTGATTCAGATTAACTATGATAGATCGTAGATAACTTATGATTATTCTTTGAGTCCTTCTTACCAACTAACTTAAAATTTTTCTTGAAATGATTTCTTCATCGTAAATGAGTTCTTATTTTTACACTAGATTTTAGGATTGTACAAAAACAATTTTTTTAAAATAATCTTTAATGGGTATTAGCTTAGAAGAAATATCATAATCCACAAGTCCCGTGACATGTTACAACTTGACTTTGGGGTTGGACCCATGGAAAATCTACATTACCAATGGTCTCTTTAAATCTATAAAGATGATAAAAATATAAAACAAAAAGACAGGAAGCTACAAACAGAAACAAAGATAAAAAGTATTATATACAACATGTGCCTGTTTAATCACCACAATTGTTATTGAAGAAACTGCACAGATCCAGACCCAGTTTGGGCAGAGGAAATGAGAGGAGCAAGATAGATAAGCCTGCTCATCCAAGATATGGAAACCAAGCTGAAGCTCAGAAATTGTCATTTGTGTCTTCTGCTTGTAACATTCTCAGTTGTTAATGCTGCACAAAACAGTATTGAATTGGGGATGAGTTGCGATGGCAATTCAATGGGAGAATGTGGGGAAGTAGCTGAAGAATTCTCAATGGAATCTGAAACAGCACAAAGGGTTCTAGCAGCAACAAATAAATACATATCTCCAGGGGCTCTCAAGAGTGATTTGCCAGCCTGTGGGAGCACTGAAAGGGGTTCTCCTTATAGTAAAAGTTGCTTGCCTCCACCATCAAACAGGTATACTAGAGGTTGCCCCAAGATTTACAGGTGCAGAGGATGAAGCATATGTGAAGCTGGTCATTCCAAATTTGCAATATTGTAGCTGCATTTTGTGAGTTTTCTCAAATTTTCTTTGATAAGAATTTGGAAAATTGTATGTTGTTTTAGTTAATTTAAACCATGAAAATCATGGAAAGGCATCGCTGCATAATTGTCCATATTGGTGTCTGGTTGCATAGATCATGATTCCAATATCTCATAAGTTTTGAAAAATCAATAAACAAAACGTTTGAGGAACTTCCTGATGATCAGTTCATATCATGTCATAAAGATGAATGACCCCGTTTATGTTTTATTCAAATAGATGCTAATTAACCATATTATAAGATTGAATCGTTAATGTTAATATTCATTGCTACTCACTTCATTTCGCTGTAAAAACTGAGAATAATTATCTATTTTCAAAAGTTCCACAATGCTTAGGGAATAGAGAAACTGGTCCACCGACAAGCACTCATATGGGGCGATATCATCGGGAAAAAACACGACCCCAAAAGTTTGAGCCACTATTGCCACCCCGCTGTTCAAAAAGTAACATCTAGCTCCGAAGGTTTTCTTCATTTTATCCTTTTTTTTTTTAACATTAAAAGCACTCTAACGTCCTTCCTCTTTGTTAACACTTGAAGTGTTTTTGATAAAGTGGGGACTAAAAGACACCTTCTAAATAGTAGGAATGGTGTTTGATTAGCCCAAATCTTAGCCGCGATCGATCGACACAGTGGGTTTTCGTTATTGCCTTTATTGATCGTGTTGATGGGTGTCTGGTGATAATGGGGCATTTAGAGGATTGATTGAGGCAGGTTTTCTTGATTAAGCATTTGGGGGCAAAATGGTCATTGAGTTTGTCAATAATAGTCAATTGGTATCTTTAACAGCAATAATGTAATAGTAGGGGAGGCAAGTATACTTTCAAAACTTTTAGGTTCTATATTGATTAAATTAGCTGTGGGATGAATGGTATTATCACCATTTTCTTTTGATACCAAACCAAATTAAAGAGGGGAAATGGACAACCTCTCATTGAATTGCATGGTTAATTTTAACAAATAAATAATTAAAAAGAAGAGCTAATGCTAGAAACTATCCTTTTCGCAAGTCATGAATCGTAAACCTAACTTTTCACATTTGTTTTAACTAATACGTTTCGTTAAAGGGATTCAACATTAAAAAATGAAATCGATAGAATTGAAGTTTCAAAAGAGAGATTGTCTATCACTCTAGCTAATTGGACATTTTAATCTGACCATCACCACAGGTTGCATATGGCAACACGGCCTCCACCAAAATGATTGATGCAGGTTGATCGTTCCATCCTCAATGGGTTCCATTGACATATAATTAAATGGCATTTAGTCATAGAAAGCAAGGAAAGTTTGTTGCAAAGTCTCTTTAATTTGGCTCCCAACAATCAAAAGCCACATAATCTGTGAAAAACCCTATGAAATACATAAATTGAGAGTCCCAATCATTTTGGTGGTGTTTGTGTCATTTGATGAGTGAGATTTTTCAAATTTTATTACTTTTATAAATATTATGCAAATTATATGATTATATATATATATTTATTTATTTATTTATATATTTATTTATCTATCTGTTAGAGAAGAAGCCTTGGAAAGCATGTTTTGTTGTTATAGACATGTCTATTTGAAAGATAAAATTAATTTTATTTGGTTTCGTTTTAGGTCAGACTGATGTTTTAAGCATAAAGTACTATTGGTCTGCGGGTGTTCATGGTATAGATTGGTTGTGGTTTAGTCTTAACCAAATCCAAACCAAACTGGAAAGTTCAAACATCAATAAAACTACATAGCTTAATTGCTTGATTTTTGTACAAAAATTTAAGAAATAATACTCAGGGTGTGTTTGGAACTGTTGTGCTGTATAAATTACTATAGAAAAAATCTACGTTAGTTGTGCTATTTCAATTAGCTGTAGGTGTTTGGTAAACTAAATTTCCAAAATTGTTGTGCTTTCCAAAAGCATTAAATATGCGTTTAGTAAATTTGATTTTAAAAATCTCAATTTCAACAAAATTCCTAATATGTACATAATTAAAATATAATATTGAAATAATTAAATCATTTTAAATATAAAAAATTAATAAAATAAAATAATTAATTACATTTATTAATTTTAGTAATAAAAATAGAAAACGAAACTACCACCGGAGTTACTATCGCCGACCGCCAGCCACCATCCATCAGGCGCATTTGGTGACACAGCCACCACTAGAGAAGTCGTCGAAGGGAATCCTCTTCATATCCGTCATCATCTCCTCCATTTATAGTAGCCATTGACGGGATCCGACGTTTGAAGTTACGATAGCCAAAATTTTAATCGTAGATCTCCAGCCATAGGCGGCATAAATGGCAGAGATATCGACAGATTCGGAAAGAAAAATGACGACGAGTCTGGAGGTGGTGCGGTGTCATTGACATGCCACTTCAACTGGCGTAGTTGACGTCCGACAACTGCAACAGCAGACATAACAATTTTTTTATTTTTCAAAAAATAATTTTAAAAAATAATTCTATATAATTTTAAGTTATTTAAATAGATAGTCTAAAATTTTATTATTTACGGCTATTTTTGGATTTCAATTATTTTGTAGAGAAAATTTGGTATTTTGGTCTATCTAAATTTTAGCTTTTCAAAATCTGATTTTCAAAACTTATTGGACAATCAGTTTCCAAAGCGTTTACTAAACACTAAAATAGTTGTAGTTGGTAGCAAAATCCAAAAGTTGTTGTCCAATAGCAAGGCCAAAAACACTCTAAGAAGAATAATGGGTTAGAACCTTTTTTTTTTTAGCTTTGATTTTGATTTATTATTTTTAACCTATTTATTCAAATAAAAGTCAAAATATAAATTAATAAAATAATTATAATTTGCATATAACCTGGTTGTGGCGTGTGTATTGGTGGGGGGTGGTTTGGGGTGCATGACAACAACATGACCAAATAACAATAACTACGCAACAAATAAGCTTACAAATAATATACCAAAAGAGCAGTTTTAAATAGTCCTCATCAATTAACTATCAAACCCCTATTTATCAATTTTGAGGAAAATATGGAAGTCACCAACTTTTTGAGGGTCTTTCTAAATATAACTTCTTTCAAAATTTAGATATATGCTAGTCAATTTTCTATTTAAATACCAAATTTATTTACCAGCTTTTTAAATATAAATATGACTCAATATATTGTCAGACGTCTGTCTAACAATCCTCAATAACCCGACACCTTATTAGATATTTGACATTACTTAAAAATTATTTAGCAATCGACAACTAGATAACATACTTGACAATTATGACAATTATAGTCTAATACAATAAAAAAATTAGGATAATTATTTCTTTAGAACAATTGCCAAGACTTGATTACTTTTCACATTTATCTCTTAAAGTTTTTTTACTGTATTAGACTATGACACTCTTAAAAAAGACAAAGTAAAGAATCAGTCCTTCCACAATTCACAATCTCGGAGCATCAAAAGCTTCCGTCCCTTGGAAACGAGTAATATATCATTGTTGATCAGGGTCTATTGATCGAGAACGGATTTGAAAACATCCTGAAAGGCTTATAGCCCTTGAGCACTTATTGTTTACTTATCTCGACAACATTCTTTGAACGATAAAACATCTAAGGCCCAACATCTTATATGATACAAAATTTCATATGAAACAAGACAATTAATGTGACAATTAATTTATATTAAGAAAAAGTAAGTTTGGAATTAATTTGGTGGTGGAACTAATGAGACAATTAATTGGAGAAGTCCCCAAACGTCTCTGAGGTTTGACTTAACTATAATTCAATGACAATCAAACTTTAAACTGACAAATTAATCCATGATTTTAATTTTTGTTTGATTTGATTGAGGATAATTTGGATATTTGATAGAAATAAAGCATAAACCTCTCTTAAGGTTTCTTGAAATCCCATATAGACATCTTAGGTTCTTAAAAATCTCAAATACTTCATATTGTCATCAATCTCTTTCGAATTTTTTGTTATAGATATGAATAAAATTAATATACTAATGAAATTGTTTTCTAACTTTAATATTAACAAGAGTGTAGTAATTCAAGAATTAATAGAGAATATATTAAATAAATATAATAAAAATAGCTAATAATTTAGTATAAATAAAAAAATTAGAAAAGTTCACCAATAAACGCTTAAAAAAATTGACAAATACTTTTGATTTATCGTTGGTAAATAATTTTTTTTTTTTTGGTATGAAACACCAAAGCTTTATTGCTCTTATAAGCAATAAGAAAAAAATTGTCAAGGGTATAACCTTGAAACAATTACATCCTAACTAAGAAACACAACAGTTCTTTGCCTGCTGATAACCAACAAAAATCTTCTTCTATCAATTACATACTCTGAACCTTCTGAATAAGACTATACAAAGAATCCAAATGATTTACATTGCTATATTTAAGCAGTATACTGTATCTTATACTATTAACAGTTGTATCTACACTAGGTGCCTTGTTTTCAAAGATTGTTTTATTCCTGGTCTTCCATATGTGATAAGCTGTAGCAGCCAGCACCACTCTTCTGAAGCAAGCTAGCTTGCTCTTACCGGAGGCCTTCCTGTAGAACCAACTCACTAGTCTGTTCCAGCTCTTGCTTATGGGATTTAAATTGCAGGCAGTGAATATTCTGGACCAGACATTTGCAGTAAAAGGACAAGAGTAAAAACAATGATCAATTGTCTCTCTGCCTTGATTACATAGGACACAATTGTCAGTATCCACTACTCCCCATTTAAACATTAAATCTTTAGTCTTGACTCTTTTCCTTAGGATCAGCCAAAGTATGAAACTGAATTTAGGAATTCTGCCTTTACCCCAAACCAGTTTAGCCCAGAAGACAGAATCCTTATGCTGCCGAATGTGATGCCATGCACTAGCTATTGTCATCCTCCCTTGTTTATTTCCTTTCCACTGAATCAGATCAGGTCCTCTTCTGGATATGGGGATAGCTGTAGAAATGTATCTCCAGGCTTCTTCAATATTTTGTGATGAAGCTCTTGGCAAATTCCAAAATCCATCTTGAAGGCAGTCACCTACTATAGCACATTTAGGAATGCCCGACCCTTCAATTGTAATCTCAGTGAACTTCTCAGCTACTGTCTTATTTTCAACCCAAGGATCCAGCCAAAATCTGACTTTCTTGCCATCTCCAATCCTATAATGTATTAAATTCTTAACATACTTTCGAGTATGAAGAATTCTCCTCCAAATCCAACTTGATTTGTTATATGCATTTATACTCCACACTGAAGCATTCCTGATTTTATTTGCTCTAATCCATTTGGCCCACAGGCTGTTATTATCAGTCAGCAGCTTCCATAAGTTCTTGGAAACAACAGCTTTGTTCCAGGCCTCAATGCATTTTAAACCCAGGCCTCCTTCAGAAATTGGGCAACAGATGTCTTTCCAAGCTACAGGGCTTCTTTTGACATACTCAGCTGACCCACTCCACAAGAAATTCTTGCAAATTCTATTTATTTCTTTAATAACAGCTTTCGGCAGTATGAATATGCAGGCCCAGAAAATGTGGATGCTATGTAGGACTGACTGGATTAACTGTCTTCTTCCTGCAAAGGACAAAAATCTAGATGACCAAAGATTAATTCTAGCCATAATCTTGTCAATAATACTGCTGCAATCATTTTTAGAGAGTCTGGAAGCAATCAGAGGCACTCCCAGATATCTCATAGGAAATTTTCCTTCTTCAAAACCTACTTGAGCCAGGATCTCTTATTTTATGATCATAGGCACATTATTAAAGAATATCTGACTCTTGTTCTGATTAATAGACAGTCCTGAAACTTGTTCAAAATCAGTCATCACCTGAGTCAAGTGCTTTACAGAGAATCTATCTCCTCCACAGAACATCAACAGATCATCTGTAAATAGTAAATGATTGATCTGCATTTCCTTACAACCCTGATGATACTTGAAAGAGGATTTTATGTTCTGCTGTAAAGTCCTAGATAGATATTCCATACACAATACAAACAGTAAAGGGGACATGGGATCTCCTTGCCTCAGACCCTTTGCTCCACAGAAAACTCTACCAGGACTGCCTTTCCATACTACTTGGAAGGAGACTGTTCTAATACAGTTCATAATGAGGTTTCTGAATTCATCCGGAAAGCCAAAGCCAATAAGGATTTCTTCCATATAATCCCAGGAGATAGAATCATATGCCTTTCTAAGATCTACCTTCAGCAAACAATTCGATTTCCCTTCATTTTTATGATAATTTCTGACCAATTCATGTGCCAACATAATGTTGTCAACAATAGCTCTGTTAGCAATGAATCCAGATTGGTTACCAGAAATAATGTTGGGGAGAATATTCCTTAACCATTGTGCAATTACTTTGGTTAGGCACTTGTATAAAACATTACAGCAAGCAATAGGTCTGAAATCATTTAGAGCATTAGCATTAGCTGTTTTAGGAATGACTGAAATAGCAGTTCTATTAATGGCTTTCAGTATTTTTCCAGTGGCAAAAGAGTTTTGGATAGCCTTAATTATGTCATCTTTGATAATATCCCAAGCAGACTTAAAGAAATGGCTACTAAAGCCATCTGGGCCAGGGGACTTATCTGAACCAATAGAAAAAAGAGCATTTCTAACCTCTTCTTCAGAAACAGGAGCAGAGAGTAATTGTGCTTCAGCATTAGAAATGGTTTGCCCTGATTTCAGGATATTGTAATCAATATGCCTCCTTTTTCTGTTATCCTTACCCAGCAGATTACTGTAATAATGTGTCATTGCTTCATGAATGGCTTCATCATCATTTATGGTCTCTCCATTGTCAGTTGTGATGCAGGCAATATGGTTTTTGGCATATCGGATTTTCAATGAATAATGAAAAAACTTTGTGTTTGAATCCCCCAGCTTAATCCAGTTAACCCTGGACTTCTGTTTATAAAAGCTTTCTTCTTGTCCCAAGAGTAGATGAAGCTTGGCAGCTTGCTCCCTTTCTAATTCCAGTACCTCTTTATTTAGAGGATCTGTTTGTAGCTTCATTTGAGTTTCAGATAAACTTCTCCTCATTTCCTCAACTCTATTAGATATATCTAAATATTCTTGTTTGTTTAGTTCTTGTAATCTGGATTTTATCTTTTGAAGCTTATTAACAATTTGGTACATTGCATGTCCATTATATTCCTTCAACCATTCCTCTTTGACTATGTCTCTAAACATAGGATGCTGAGACAAAAAGTCTATAAAGGTAAAAACTCATTTTCCTATATGAGACATACCATTAAAAATAACCTTGTTTCATTTTATATTTTCTGCATTATTCTCTCCCTCTCTCTTTTTTAAATAAAATCATAACATTGAGAATTTTTTTGTTGCAATTTACAACGAATGGTTGTCAAATGGACTTTTATATAATTTTTTAAAAAAAAATCAATAAAAATTTTATTAAGTTTTTTAAAACTATACCTATTTAATATGTATTATATTGTATTTTAGATTAATATGCCTTTTTTAATATTAAAGTTAGAAGGCAACTTCATAAATATATTAATTCTATTTGATATAATAATGTAAAACTTGATATAAATTCATAGTAAGGGAAGTATGTGATATTTTATAAACTTGAGATGACTATATAAAATTTTAAAAAATCTAATTTATACCTCTTTTATCAACTAAAATTACCCTCTATCAGATTAAAATCAGGAATTAATTTATTATTTTAAAGTTTGACTGTTTTTTAATATCAGTTTTACTCAACCTCCTAGGCGTTTATGGACTTCTCCTTACAGTTAATGTGCATCCTGAAGAGGCTCCTGGCTAGGGGTGTGCATGGTACCCGCCCACCCGCCCGAACCCGACATACCCGTCATGGTATGGTGGAGGTAGGGTAGGGTATAAAAAAAATATAGGGTGTGGTATGGTAAATATTTTGAAAACCCCCCATGGTATGGTATGGTGGCGGGTATTTTTGCAAAAACCCGAAAATACCATACCATACCATACTTTTTTTAAAAAAATAAGAATTATGCCACATGTCAATTTATAATTGGTTATGTATAATTTGTATGTGTGAGTGTTATATACACTAAAAGAGTATATAATGAAAAGAGTAACCCTAAATCCCTAACCCTCTATCATTTTTCTATCATTTTGCTTGAATTTTGAAGTAGTAAATAATGTAATTGCTTGAGTATTCGTGTTGTCATAGAATATGTAGTTACATGATATTTTTGTATTGTTATAGATACGATGTTACTTGATTATTTTTGTTGTTATAGAATATATAGTTACTTGATTATTTGTATTGTTAAGGATATGTAATTGCTTGATTTTTTTTATTTAGTACAAACTTTATGAATCATAATATTAAACAATGTGAAAATAAGAACTCAAAGTGTCAAAATCTTGAAAAAAAAAAGCTATAAAATAAACTTTAAAATCATTAAAAAGACATGGTGAAATATTGTCCAAATTTTGATCAATTTGGTCAACCACCCAAAAAATACCATACCATACCCGCCCTTACCCTACCATGCGAGGATATGGTATGGTATTGTATTCTAAAATGGTATGATATGGTACAAAAATCTAAAACCCAACCTAGATAAGATATGAGAATGATATAGCGATATCACACCATACCACACCGTACCCACCCCTACTCCTGACCTCCGCCCATGATTAGATAAAATCAATAAAATAGTAAAAAGCGATAGAATGAGGTTTGGTGAAGTTGTGGTCCCTCTTGCTGTTGATGGTCTCGAGTGCGACTTCCACTACCCCATTATAAGAAATAAGATTTCTTATAGAAGTGTTTCAAAGTGGGCAGGTGGCATTGAAATTTAATTCAATCCACTAAACAATCAAACAACGCAAACACAAACACAAACAATGGAAACATCAACAACAAGGTCTAGAATTGTGTCTCTCCATCTCACCTTCACCTTCCTTCTTCTCCTCACCTGCCTGTTGTTGTTTCTGACCGAGGCAGCTATTGATGCAGCAGCAGCAACAACAACTGCAATCAAACTATGCAACCATACAATAGCAGAGTGTAATGAAGATCTTGAGATGTTGATGGAATCCGAAACGAGTCGAAGGGTTCTTGCCCAGAAGAAATACATAACTCCAGGAGCTCTGAAGCCGGACCAACCAGTTTGCAACAGCGGAGGTAGAGGTGAGGCTTATAGTAAGACTGGAGGTTGCCTTCCACCTCCGTCTAACCCTGAGAACAGAGGCTGCCCTGCATACTATCGTTGCAGGTCCCCCTCATGAATCTCATCATCCTACCAAACTTTTTATTAATTTCTCAGATGTTTTCAAACTTCACGATCTGTAACTTACCATCATCTATCACAAAATTCAGAAAGATTCAAGCTTTGTATGGTTATGCCGTGTTCCAATAATTTAATCTTTTTTTGTTTTGCCCCTTAGTTTCTTATGCGATTGAAAACAAATTATAGTAGCGATGAGGCCACGAAAAGCAGATTTCGGGCTCAACACAACTTCACTAACATTTACAAAGTAATAACTAAATACATACATCTTGATCAACAAATATATCTATCTGTTCAAATCTGTGCCAATCATGGAGGTGCGAAGGGTCATTGCTCCTCCTAAACCTGGGAACTTTTTTCATATGAACAAAAATACAAGTTTGATAAAATTGCTAAAGTTTCCTTAAAGTTCTTAGTATTTGACATGTTTGCCAGTGATCTGATTTGTTCAGAAAGTGGATCAATAAGTAAAAGCTGAAAAAAAAAAAGGGGACTTGCTGGCACAACTTTGGTTCAAGTGGCAAAGTTTGATCCGAGAATGCAGGCGCATTGTCTTGGGTGTGAGTCACATTACTGGATTTGTCTCCCAAGACACGGTGTTGGAGGTATTCTGGTGGGATTAGTTGAAACCCACTGTTATTAAAAAAATAAATAAATAAAATATAAGAAAAGCAAAAACCAAAGTCTTTCTTGGTGGGCTTCTGTGATTATGGCGAAAATATACATTGACAGTGAATGAATCATCTCATCTTCATCCTTTCGTCAATTACATCATTTTTTTCAATATTTTAATCAAAGACGGTCACTCCTTTGACACTGATATTGCTAAATTACAAAGCATCAGCCTAGCTGCCAAATTACCGTTTTGCCCTTAATCATTTATGTTACTCTAGTCAACTTCTAAACATGGGCAAAATTATGCTCTCAAGTCTCAAGCACGTTATCTTATATACATCCCATTATTATATATTATATATATATATATATATATATATATATATATATATATATTACTTAATTAAACATTAATCTATTGAATTATACTGGTTAAACGAGGTCCAAGTTGAATTTGATAATATCTCAATTTTGAAGGAGATGTATTTTAAAATAATGGAGAATAAATTTTGTCGTGCAATCGAAGTGAAACTATTTACCCACAAAATAATAATCTTCAAAGCTCATTTTTCTACGTACCCTCTATTATTAGGATTTTTAAAACCTGATTTTTAGCCATATCATTTTTATTTCAATAGTCAAAACAAATTTAACAAGTTAAAACAAAATAAATAGTTGAACAGATTGCTATACATCCATAAAATAAATAAATAACTCACAATCAACCATAAACGAAATGACCTCAAATTATACTACTATTTAACACCAGGCTCAAGAATCCACTTGTAGAGTTCAAGAAAATAATGAAATCATGCAACGGTTTAATAAAAGAATCAGAAACAAAGTTTTATACAAATAAGGAATATTCTGCTTCACATGGTACATATGAAGTCACAACTTTAGATAAGAATTTGATCCCTCAAATGGGAGGCCAAGTAGCCACAAATTGACTCAACAAATACACTAATACAGGGCATAATGCAAGTGAAAAGATTGGAGCTCTATCTAAATGAAAGCTTCCATACCTCTCTGACATTAGAAGAACCATCAGCCACTTCAGCAACCAGAGATGCAGCCAAAACACCTGCAAACAAATAAAAGAACCCAACTAATGGAATTTACATGCCATATGTGTAGCAAGGAATATAATTATTCCATCCGAGACCACAAGAATTCAACCTAGACGAATGATAAATCAAATATTTATTGCAATTTCCCAGAAATAAATATTTCCAACTAGAAGAGAAAATGTCTCTGGAAGATAAGATTAAGAATACTGAGTTTTCCATTCAAAGAGAAACACAGCTTTATGCAATCATGCGGTGATTGTAACTTTTAACACACCACACCCAATTAACAAAAGCTAAGGATTTAGTAAAACACAATCATCACTCTGATATACTTCATCAGTAAATGATGCAATCAACTTTTAACACTCCACACCCAATTAACAAAAGCTAAGGATTTAGTAAAACACAATCATCACTGTGATATAATTCATCCGTAAATGATGCAATCAAAATCTAGGATGCTCACCATCCTTCTCCACCATAGACAGGAATTGCCGAGTTCCACCACCTACTCCAAAGTAATGTTTCTTTGCGGCCATGTATACAACTCCATGAGGACGGCTCATGCACTGTAAATTAAACAATTTTTTAAAACTCAAGAACGGCAGTTTGTAATGAAAGGGACCAAAAAAAAAAAAAAAAAGCAAAAGAAAAAAAAGAATAAATTATAACTGAATAAACCAATACCTCTTTTATAAGTTCATAAAGATAATGCTGTGCAGAGATCGAGTATATTGTCTCTGCCATCAAAATGATATCATAACCAAAAGTTGGACTCTGCCCTGAGCTACAGTTTAGATCCTTTTCATGGTCGTGTATACAAGGAAGAAGTTGATGAATTTGACTCCAGTCACCAGCAAAGAAACGCACTTCTGTCCCAGTATGGCAATTTGTTTTATTTGTCACAGCAGGCTGAAGTTCTTTTGATAAATTGGCATTAACATTTGGAATAGTGAGACAGCGCAGGACTTCAGCATTGAAGTCCTGGAAATGCACTGCAGTTGCACCCTAATGCAACAAAAACAAAAAGTTTAAAAAACCAGCAGATTTTCAAACACCCATCGGTAGACAGATAGTACAACCAAAAATTTACCTTAAGGCAAGTAAAAATCCCAGGAAGACCATGACCACATCCAAGCTGAAAAGAATTAAATAAAACCCAGTGATTAGCAATAAGGAAGATAAGCCAAAGCTATAATAATGTAAGGAAAGGTGAGCCAAATCAATCATAATTAGAGATCTGCCTCAGCATCTATCAACAGTCTTTAGAAATGAAACAATCAGGAACAAACATTTGAATAGCAGAATTTCTTAACAAGGAAAATTTCAGAAATTAGTTAACATTGTTTCGAAGATACATTAACTTGTACTGAGAAATGAGCTCCAGAAAGTGAGCAAAATCGATTGCAATTGAAATTTTAACATCAAATTGACATAAAGTTGACATGACAATTTTGAACTTGATAAGATTTGGTCCACCTATAAGTTGATACTAAGACAGCACAAGTTGATATCAAGAATAACATATGCCTTTATTTTGAAATCTCAATCTCATCAAATTCACTGAAAGATGACCAAGTTATAGGAAATGCTTCCTTGTGAAAGATTATTTCATATGGAAAATATTTTATATATGCAGATTAAATGATGCTCCACATCTTTGCAGATTTAATAAGCAACTTGGACTACAGAAATGTTACCCTAACCAATGATCCTCTTTACCTTTTGATCAAATTATTCATACTCCAAGACAAAATGAATAATTTGTGATTATTTTCTCTGCAACTCAATTTCCCTCAAAACATTCATATCCAAATTACCAAGTAATCAGCTCAAACATGTTTAAAATTAGATTAATAAATGAGGTCACATCTTAACTGATGCAAGGATCCTACTTTAGTTTTGCCAACTTATGCCTTTGATGTCCAAAAGCTTCTAGCTTGAATGCCAACATTTATGATCAACTTCTCATACAAAAATGAAAGTTTTTGCAAGGCAATACGGATTCTTGAAAAAGAAACCACATATTGCATACTTTACAACAAAGAAAGTAATAACCAAGCCAAAATGTCAATGATGATTACAGTGGCTAAAACCAATGGAATATTATAATGCCAAGTATCAAATGTTATTCTGCATTTTTGGACAAATTACAAGCCCACCTCTAAAACTTTCTTCCCGGTAAATGATATATTCCCTTTCTGGACATCAGAGTGGAGAGCTTTAACAAGATCAAGCGAACCTTCCCACAACTTCAGTCCCCCTACCCCCAGAAACAATTTTACCAACAAACACGTGTAATCACAAAAAATAAACAAAAATGAAAACATTCCAAGTATATCAAAAAATATTAAAATGCACTAATTAATAAAAAAAATACACCATACTAGTGAAAAAGTAAGTAGCAGATTAGGCACCTTCATATACCCCAGGAACTAAATCCGAGTCAGGCAACCTGAAAACGTCTTTAGCACTCACCCGCCCCTAAAAGGAAAAACCATCCCTGAGTTTAGCCATAACATGTAAAAAACGAGTAGTTCTACACATAAAACAAATCCATATAATTTGACTAAACAAAATATTTTCAAAGGATAAAATATCATAATAAATAAGAAAATTAAAAATAAACCAGGTAATTATCAAAAATCTAATAACGTTATGCCAAGTCACGTTACATCAAGACGACCCATTACAAATTACAATTGGACCCTCTTGCTTCAACCTCTGCAGAAGGGTTTCGATAAATATCAAAAAGTTTCTCAGGAATACTAATCCTACATACATAAGTGCAGTTTTTCCAAACAGTGGACAAAGCCTATGAAACTTCCCTTTAAAATGTTATGGAAATTGACATGGCATTGAAAGTGAAGGAAGCTGACCTTGAGCAATGTAATGTCACCTAAATTGAGCGGCTCCACAGTGCATTTGACAGAAGATGAGACCTACTTGGCGTCAAAACAAAAAGCTAAGCAGTAAAACAGCAACACGATAATAAAAGGTACTGAGCAGTGGTGTTATGGTACCTCAGAAGGAAGCACTTCAACGCAAGGAGGAGGAGGAGGAGGAGGGAGAGGAGGGTCGTTCCCAAGAGAATCAAGAAACGATAATCCCACCATTTTCTTCTCTGATGCCATTTCTCTTCTGCTTCATCAATCCAATCACCAGTGTATCCGGAATTCGGGTTTGGGAGGGTTTTGTTGCGATGGAGAGGAAACAAAGTTTTGGGCTTCAAAGCAAAATCATATTACAGCCCAAGATGGATTTTTGTTTTGTTCTGCTACGCTACCCACAGTTTTCGTCGAGGAGGGTGCAAGTAATATTATTTTAATTTTTATTGTCAGCATCAAATAAAAAATATACTCTTTTTCAATAAATTCGATTAAAACCATCATATAAAAAACATACCCTCTTCAATATATTCGATTAAAACCAAATTTAAACCAGAACTGTCTCTTCGTTAACTTAAATATAAATGATAATTATAGATGGGATATTAAGAGTATGAGCAGGAGGTGAACTCGAAAAGGGAAGTTCCATTAATTGTTCCTGGGAAGCTCAAGAGCAAGAAGGGACTGGGCATGAAGCCCAATTTTCTCCGCATCACATATCCCATCAAAATTTGGTAATAAGTAGATTTAAGATCTTACGGTACGTGTTAAATTATAAATGTTATTGCCAAAATTTATCTCTTCTGTTTTTTCTTCATCCCAAAAATGCCACGTCTTCTTTGTCTTTCCTTTTTTTACGAGTACAAGCATACCTCTTCTTCAACCCTTAAGACTGGAAAATTAAATGTTGAAATAGGTTTTTGGACTTTTACACTTAAAACCAGTAAAAGATTTTATATATATATATATATATATATATATATATATATATATATATATATTTGTATTTATACACTCTTTTGTGTGTTAGACATTTCTTTTAACTAAATAATGGTAATAGGGTCATGGTTGATATTATGAATATGTATTATGTATTAGGTCTTTGTCCGTGGCTATCTATAATATAAAATTACTAATGTGCAAAATTTATTAGCTTTAAATTTACCCTAATAATAGTATGTGAGGCTTATGTCATTTCTGAAACAATTAGCAAAATCCACTTTTTTAAATCATAAAGGAGATTAAAAAAAAAAAATTTGCCTTACCGATGGTATAAAGGAAAATTACTATATACTTTTTCTTTGAGTGTTTCGTAGAATGTGTAAAATACATTTGGAAAGCATTTATATTTAAAAAAAAAAAAACCATATGGATAAGGTGCAATCTCAACATTTAATAATGCATTATTTTGAAAATATTTTACTTTATGAAAATGACAAAATGTTGTTTTCTCACTGTTGCTCCCTCTGCCTTTTTTTTTAATTATTATTAATGCATTGGCATTGTTAAACATATAACCAAATATATTCTCTAATATTCATTTTTCTTAAAAAATAAGTAAATTATTTTCTATTTTCATTTCGATAATATCCAAAAAAAAGCACAAAATTATTCATAACTAAACACAATCTTTAGTTTTCTGTGCTTTGTAATGAAAACGCATCAGATTATAAAGTTAAAAAAAATTATAAGGATATAAACACAGGTAAATCTGTATAAAATTTTTTAAATTCTATGAAATGATTCAAATATAATATTTAATGAATAAAAATGAAATTAATTAATACAAATTGATATGAATTAAACATGAAAAAGAATGGAGATGGATTGATTAGTATTTTAGGGCGTATTCGGTTGCATTAATCTAAGGAGAAAAAAAAACCTTAGGATATAGGAATCCTAAGTTTGTTGTTTGGTTAGTTTTTTATTAAAGAAAAAGTTATTTTAGGAATTAAAATTATTTAAGTTTCAACAATCATTTTTCATATCCCCCACCTCAGGAAAGCTTACTTTTCTTGAAAATATTATATTAAATTACTAAACTAATCTTATATATTTTTTATATGTCTAAAATTAGCTTGATTCAAATAATTAATTAAATTATTTTATAAATAATTATAAATATAATTCGTTAATTTTTTAAAAAATTAAAAATTACAAAATTTTATATTAAAATATTAAATTTATTGATTTAAATAATACATTAGAAAATATAAATTTATAATAATTAATTTTTTTAGATTTAATTTTTTAAAAATAAAATAGGAGTTGCTGGAAGCCGTTGTAGCCGTCGCTGCCCACTGGTGTGATGGCCTGATCAGTGACACTGCCACAACCACCATGATCGTCATCGACTAATTAGTAGGATTCTATTGATGATGTCATTATTTGTAGCAGCGAGATCAGACGATCAAAGTTTAGGAACTGAAACTTTAATCGCAGATAAGCGGGATCAGACGATCAAAGTTTAAGAATCGAAACTTCGATCGTCTAATCTTGCTTATCGACGATGAGCACCACGACACCGTCAACGGATTTTGGCTAATTGGTCGATGGCAATATGGTGGTGGGGCAATGCTGTCGCCACACATGCCATCACACCGGTGACCTGCAACGGCTACAGTGGCTTATGGTGGCTCCGATTTTTTTTTGAAAATTTATTTTATAATTAAATTACTAAATATATTTAATTCTATATTTATAATTAATTTAAATAATTAAATATTATATAATATTTTATTTTATTTCGAATTTTTCAATAATTTTAATATATAATTTATATATTAAATTATTTATTTATTTTAAAATCTATTTAATTTAATAATATTTTAAAATAATTTGATAATTGTTTTTTGCAAATTTATTCAAATTTTAATAAATTATTATATAATTAATTAATTACTTAATTAATCAGCATAAATTTAATAATATTTTTTATAATTTAAAATATTTTATTTATTTTTAGAGAAAAAAGTGAAATTTAACTATTTATAATAAAAATAAATTAATTTAATTTAATAATTATTTATTTTTTTTAATTTATACAAAAATTTAAATTTAATATTTGTGTTTAATAATAGATATTATATATTTTAATGTTGAGGGCATTTATGTCTTTATATTTTTTATTTCTTCCCGCTTTTCGTTTGTTATAACAAATACACCCTTAGGGTTGTTTTGTTGTACTTTTTCTTTTAATAAGAATACTAACAATTTCCAGATGTCTTTCGCAAGAAATCTTGCACCCAAACAGAAATGAAAACAGGGAAAAAAAAAAAGAAAAAAGAAAATTGTCATCCAAATGGAACCTTAAATGTTATCTGGCTTCAGCTAGAATGCATAATGTCTATAGTCCCAAAATCTCGAGAAACTGTCCATAAAGATGGGAAAGATTACAAAAAAGCGGGGAGCACCCATTTTTAACTTATATATGCTTATTTAAAAAAAGTTGGAAACGCTCATTTCTAACTTTTATATGCGAATTTTCAACTTCTATATAGATAGAAGTTGGAAGTTAAAAGTACAGAAGTTGTAAATGGATATTTCCGACTTTTATGGGCATTTTCTCAATGTGTTCTCAACTTCTATAGATTTTTTCTTTTTCTTTTTTTTTTTATTTTGGAACTACATGTATTGTAGCATGGCCCTATTAGGATTGGCAAAAACCCGGGGTCTGGCCGGGGACCTCGTTCCCCGTCCCCATCCCCGGAAAGGAATTCAATTTGCCGCCTCGGGAAATTTTTTTGAAAATTTCGGGGCCAGGGAGTTCTATTCCGAGGCCGAGGAGTTGAATTCCCTAAGTTATTTCCCCGATTTTTATTTTTTTTAATTTCCTGTGGCATATCAATTAGTACTTGTATTTTTGTTTCATATTTTCAACCCAAAATGCGCCTGTGGCCTATTGGTAGCCGGGGGCCCTTTGTCTCTCTTGTTCAAGCCGTCCCACCGATGGCTATACTTTTTTTCCGGTTAATATTGTGGTTATAAATTTTTTTCTTACTAAGTTTAATGCATAACAGATAACAGATGAGTGTAGCCTTGTGGTAAGTGGGGGATAAGTCCTTTCTTGAACCCAGGTTCAAGTCACCCCCATTAACACATGTTTTTATTATTTTTGTTAATATTATTGTTGATGCACGGTTTTCGGACGGCCGGGGGAGCGGGTCGGAGCTCGGGTCGTGCGACGGGTCCGGTCCTGCGAGCACAGAAAAACGGTCAGGGGTTCCGGCGGTGGTGCCGGCGGTGACCCTCCGACGCTCAAGTCAGTATCCGGCACTCCGGAATTTTCTGAGAGAAATTCCTAGAGAGAGAAGCTCTCAAAAATAGAGGAATTGTAGAGAGATAATAAGTTCAGAAAAATGTGCATTTGTCAACTTACCTTGAGCAACGTTCCGGAGGGTTTATATAGGAGTCGGAATGGGCCATTGTGGAACCCAGATAATAGGCCCAGATGATGGGCTACAGTAATGGGCTTACTGTAATGGGTTACAGTAATGGGCTTACTGTAATGAGCCCAGATCATGGGATACGGTAATGGGCTTACCGTATTTATAAACAATTGAGCTGGGCTGGGCCATTGTGGGACCCAGATAGTGGGCCCAGATAATGGGATACAGTAATGGGCTTACCGTATTATAGATAAATGATCTGGGCTGGGTCATTGTGGGACCCAGATAATGGGCCCAAATAATGGGCCACAGTAATGGGCTTACTGTGTTAGAAATAATTAGGCCCAATATTATTATGGCCATAACAGTAGTCCCCCCAGGCCCAAGTTGACCAATGGGTCGACGTAGGGACTATTAGCTGTTCTGGGCTTGGAGGTAAGCAGTGTAAGTGACCCCAGCAAACAGAACTCTTTAATCCGAGCAAGAATTTTCCAGTCGCCATGCTTGTAGGAGAATCAATCCGCATGGGCGAGCGGCGTGCACAACAAGCTCGCGTGGGCGAGCTACTATGCACGTAAGATGACCTAGCGAGGTCCTGGGCGCGCGGGATCGATCCCGCGAGGCCTTGCATGAGCAAGGGCGAGCAGGCGAGGGCCCGGGCGCTGTGGGTTGCACAGGGCGCCAGGTGCTGCATGCATGGGACGCTGGTGGGCTGTTCTTTCAATTAATTGCTCAAAGTTCATGCTGCATGCTAAATGCCAAGCTCGAACCCGTTCCCTTTATCATATCCAAACATAAGGTTTGGACCACCGAGGCCACGAGCAGAATTGGTTCAGGTTGAGGGCAGATTGCCGAGCCTTGAACCCATGCGCGTCCAGACTTTAAGGTTTCATGCATATATATGTGAATGGATACATATTGCTTCTTCTTTGGCTACGTGCCAACCTTGAACCCTTGTCCTCATCTGCTTAACATAACGTTAAGACCACCAAGGAAACAAGAAAGTTTGACTGTGCGTGGGTCGCAAGGAAGAAGTAGGCGAGGTGCGTGAGGGAAGGGGTGTATTCGGGCATGCCGTGAGGGCCTGGGCGCACAGCAGGCTCGCGCGCACTGTGGCCTGCATGCGTGCGCGCTGTGGCGCGCTGCGAGTGCTGCCTGGGCGTGCAGCCTGGGCGCGCTGGGCGTGCTGCCTGGGCGCGCAGCCTGGGCGCGCTGGGCGTGCTGCCTGGGCGCGCTGCCTGGGCGTGCTGCCTGGGCGCGCTGGGCGTGCATGAGCGTTCCGCGAGCTTGCATGGGCGAGCTGGACGTGCATGAGCTCTTCGCGAGCTCGCCTGGGCGAGCTGGGCGCGCATGTTCGCCTTCGGGCTGGGCGCTCCATGCTGGAGACGTAGGCGAACCGCATGCTGGGCGCGCGGAAGGATCAGGCGAGCTGCATAACGGGCGAGAGGGAGAGGCAGGAGGGCTACATGCTGGGCGAGCAGGGAGAGGCGCAAAGCAGGCGAGGGGCGAGCCTGGTGTGCTGGGCGAGTCGCGGGCGAGGCGCAAAGCAGGCGAGGGGCGAGCCTGGTGTGCTGGGCGAGTCGCGGGCGAGGCGTGCTGCCTGGGCGTGCTGCCTGGGCGCGCTGCCTGGGCGCGCTGGGCGTGCTGCTGCGCGTCCCTGGGCACGCGGGTGAGCTGCTGCGCGTTCCTGGGCGAGCGGGAGTGCTGCTGCGCGTCCCTGGGCATGCGGGTGAGCTGCTGCGCGTTCCTGGGCGAGCGGGCGAGCTGCTGCGCGATCCTGGACGCGCGGGCGAGCTGCTGCGCCACCCCAGGTGCGCGGGCTGCGCTGCATGGGGCATGCAGCGTTTACGCAGCATGCAGGGACCCCTCCGAAGAAATTCGGGTTAATGCGGGGGCGTCTCGGCAAATTTTTGAAATTTTACTTTTTAACTGTAGGGGTGCTGCTGAAAAATTTCGAAACTTCATTATTTTCCCGCGGGGGTGCTCCTGCAAACTCTCAAACCTTCATTTTTTCCTCCGCGGGGGTGTTTCCGCGAATTTTCAAACTTTTATTTTTTTCGGTGTTTCCACGGATTTTCAAACTTCTATTTTTATTCCGCGGGGGTGTTTCTGCGAAATTTTATACCTTTATTTTTATTTCGTGGGGGTGTTTCCGCGAAATTTCAAACTTCAATTTTTATTTCGCGGGTGTGTTTCCGCGAAATTTCAAACTTTTATTTTTATTTCGCGGGGGTGTTTCCGCGAAATTTCAAACTTCAATTTTTATTTAGCGGGGGTGTTTCCGCGAAATTTCAAACTTGAACAATCTTTCCTCCGCGGGCGTGCTTCCGCGGATTTTCAAGTTTTAATAATTTTTCCTCCGCGAGTGTGCTTCCGCGGATTTTCAGACTTGAATAATTTTTCCTCCGCGGGTGTGCTTCCACGGATTTTCAAGCTTTAACACATTTTTTTTTCTCCGCAGGCGTGCTTCCGCGGATACTCATTTTTTTTTTCTTCCGCGGGCGTGCTTCCGCGGACGTGCTTCCGCGGGTGTGCTTCCGCGGACGTGCTTCCGTGGGTATGCTTCCGCGGGTGTGCTTCCGCGGATTTTCAATACCATCCCCCAGCATTTTTTTTCTACCTCAGATAATGAACTGGAGGTTTGAAAAGTGGTGGGAGGCTGACTGTTACACCCTTGATCTTCGCACATGGCTGGCATAACATGCCTTGCGTTACACCATGGCTTGGAGGGGGCTGCAAGGGTGCATGCCCACGAGAAGCATATGGGTGAGTGCTTAAGCAAGGTGTGGAGACGTTGCATGGCGTCATTGATGCGCGAGGGGAAGCGCAAGGCCATGTGAACACTGACACAGGGGGATGTGTAGCGCAACGAAATAATACGCATGCATTGGTAGCGAGCATAGTATGGCACGCACTTGCACGCACATGTGAGGGGCGTGGCATAGTGAGATAACATGCACGTACGGGTGGTGAGCATGATGTGTGGAGTGCACACGGGAGTTGGGCGCGACACAACGATGCTACGCGCATGTTGGGGGCAACGTAGCGCATGGCCACTAGCACATGCACGCATGCGGGCCGGGACGCTTGCGGGGTAGCAAGCATGCGCATGGGTAGCGCACCACAAAGTGGTGACATGGCGCATGGCATCGGGCGATACGTCGCACAGCAGCGATTCATGATGCATATGGGCGTGTTAGTGGGCTTAAAATATGGCACATATCCAAGAGGATTGTGATTCCTAAAAATAAGGAAATAGTGGGGTGAAAGTTGCTTCCTAAGGTTTTGGAAATGTAACTTCCCCACTAACTTAGTGGTTGAGAGGGTTCAACCATGTCCTTGAAACAGGAATGACAGTGGGAAGTTAATTCCCATATTCTATGCCTCCATCCCACTCATGGGTAGTTATGCTCATGAGGGAAGTGGGAAGTGACTCGAGGTGGTTACTTCCGGGGTGGGAAGTTACTCGGCGGAGTTAATTCCATGCCATGACCTTTAACCATGGGTGGTTATACCCATGAGAGGAAGTGGGGAGTTACGGGTAGTTAACTCCCATGATCTCCACTTGCGGGGGAGTGGAGGATTATGTGGCAGTGTAGGAGCGCGCCACCTAGCCTAGTAGTTGGGGATGTCAACTACACGGAACCTAGCAACCAGGGTTGTTGGTTGGCTATATATATGTACCAAGATGGTGGGCTGGAAGTAGGTAGACCCTCCAGGGGGAGGTCTCCAGGTAGAACTCTACAGGGGTAGAGAGTGACACAAGGGGAAAACACTTAGCGAACGGAGTAGCTAGTGTGAGTGTCATTGTGAGTGTTTCCAGCACACAATCTTGGGGCTGATTGTATTCTTTTTACTCTTTTCATTTTATCGCATAGGGGAGAAGCAAGTGAGCGCAGGGCGCACTATGGAAAAACATTCAAGGCGCTGGGCGCGCAAGGGTGAAAGCATGCTAGGCGCTGGGCGTGCAGG
This sequence comes from Boswellia sacra, assembly GCA_013180625.2. Taxonomy (NCBI): domain Eukaryota; kingdom Viridiplantae; phylum Streptophyta; class Magnoliopsida; order Sapindales; family Burseraceae; genus Boswellia; species Boswellia sacra. Next base: position 2,238 of record SNVD02001903.1, on the reverse strand, counting down.
GGAAGGCATGCTAGGCGCTGATCGCAGGGGAAGGGCATGCGAGGCGCTGGGCGCGCAAGAGGAAAGCATGCTAGGCGCTGGGCGCGCAAGAGGAAAGCATGCAAGGCGCTGGGCGCGCAAGAGGAAGGCATGCCAGGTGCTGGGCGCGCAGGAGGAAAGCATGCTAGCGCTGGGCGCGCAAGGGGAAGCATGCAATGCGCTGGGCGCGCAAGAGGAAAGCATGCTCGGCGCTGGGCGCGCAGAAGGAAAGCATGCTCGGCGCTAGGCGCGCGGGAGGAAAGCATGCTAGCGCTGGGCGCATAAGGGGAAGCATGCAATGCGCTGGGAGCGCAAGAGGAAAGCATGCTCGGCGCTGGGCGCGCAGGAGGAAAGCATGCTATGCGCTGGGCGCGCAGGAGGAAAGCATGCAATGCGCTGGGCGCGCAAGAGGAAGCATGCAATGCGCTGGGCGCGCAAGAGGAAAGCATGCAATGCGCTGGGCGCGCAAGAGGAAAGCATGCTATGCGCTGGGCGCGCAGGAGGAAAGCATGCTAGCGCTGGGCGCGCAGGAGGAAAGCATGCTAGCGCTGGGCGCGCAAGGGGAAGCATGCAATGCGCTGGGCGCGCAAGAGGAAAGCATGCTATGCGCTGGGCGCGCAAGGGGAAGCATGCAATGCGCTGGGCGCGCAAGAGGAAAGCATGCTATGCGCTGGGCGTGCAGGAGGAAAGCATGCTAGCGCTGGGCGCGCAAGGGGAAGCATGCAATGCGCTGGGCGCGCAAGAGGAAGCATGCAATGCGCTGGGCGCGCAAGAGGAAGCATGCAATGCGCTGGGCGCGCAAGAGGAAAGCATGCTAGGCGCTGGGCGCGCAAGAGGAAAGCATGCTATGTGCTGGGCGCGCAGGAGGAAAGCATGCTAGCGCTGGGCGCGCAAGGGGAAGCATGCAATGCGCTGGGCGCGCAAGAGGAAGCATGCAATGCGCTGGGCGTGCAAGAGGAAAGCATGCTATGCGCTGGGCGCGCAGGAGGAAAGCATGCTAGCGCTGGGCGCGCAAGGGGAAGCATGCAATGCGCTGGGCGCGCAGGAGGAAAGCATGCTAGCGCTGGGCGCGCAAAGGAAAGCATGCAATGCGCTGGGCGCGCAAGAGGAAGCATGCAATGCGCTGGGCGCGCAAGAGGAAGCATGCAATGCGCTGGGCGCGCAAGAGGAAAGCATGCTAGGCGCTGGGCGCGCAAGAGGAAAGCATGCAAGGCGCTGGGCGCGCGGGAGGAAAGCATGCTATGCGCTGGGCGCGCAGGAGGAAAGCATGCTATGCACTGGGCGCGCAGGAGGAAAGCATGCTCGGCGCTGCATGCGGCGTGTAGGTTACGTTATTTTGCAGAGACTCCTCCGAAGAAATTCAAACAATTACGAGGGTGTTTTAACAATTTCTTGAAACTTTGTTTTTTAAAACGAGGGGGAGTAAGCGCGCGCACGGGCAGCACGCAACAATGCAGCGACATGGAGCATGGCATTCGACGAGGTGGTTCGAGGTGTTAGCCGTCAAGGACGCAAATGGGGTGCGTCTCGGACTTCCAAAAACCCTTACCAATTGATTGATATGGGTGATCACTATAGTGAGAGGGCTGATGGTGCGATGTCCTCCTAACATCAGTTCCTTACCAGTGGTATATATCCGGGTTAGAGAACAGCGGATGGTGAAACGAGCTGCTGAGTGGGGTGAACATTCAGCATGGAGAGCAATAGGATGGTGAAGATTTGGTTGAATAACTTGATGGCGAGGCAATCCAGAAGTCTGGGCGACTGGGTCAGGATGCCCATTGACATCCGTCGGGACATTAGGCACTACCATGGCACTCCTTGGGTTATTCCCAGCAGCAGCATGCTGAGCACTTTGTCCAAATGCTTGGTTGAACATAGTCACCATACGGTTCGTTTGTTCACTAAAATTTCGCATGGTACGTTCCATGGTAATTAATCGATTCGTCTTGTCTCTCCTCAGTCTTCTAAGTGGAAGTCGGGGTTGCCTGAGGTTAGGCTCCACCCCAAAGGATATCACTAAAGCTCTCCCTGTGTCAATTACCCTTCGGCGTCAGGGAGGTGCTTCTACCTCGATTTTTTCATCAATCTCTAGGGAGGTTGAGTGTTGGGATTCGTGACTCATGATGTGTTTGAGTACGTTTGGATGGGAGCAACAACTAAAGAGGCTTAGATAGTCGTTCCCACAGACGGCGCCAACTGTTGATGCACGATTTCCGG
>SNVD02001900.1:0-15483 GCA_013180625.2 Boswellia sacra | reverse complement strand
ATAATGCACTTGATCAAGAATTTCATCTCAAAGATTAGTTTCGCTTCACTTCAATTCCTCAAGTGTGTGTGTGTAGAGCCATTCTCACCTAATCGCTTGTAACCCAGATGAGTTTATGCATAAAAAATGAATAATATTTAATAGTGAATATGTGTGTATAAATGAACTCCATAGGCCTGCTTTTCAAGTCACTCTCCACTAATGTAGACATGCACAACACCAAGGATCAAGGAGGACTTTATTAAGCTTGTAACGTTTGGCTTGGGTGAAGGTATGATAAAGGATAATAATTTGGCTCAAATCACCCACAAACACATAAATCATCAAGACTATGTAGAACTCAAGCCTATAACAAAACTTCATTTCAATTCACCAGGTTACTCCCCCAAACTTATTTAGAACACTCAATCTTTTTTTTTTTTGTTTTTGCAGAAAACAAAAGAAAACTATACCCTCACACTTTGTTGTTTCATTCTTTTTAAGAACACTTAAGGGTATAGATCTCTTATTCTTCTTCTTTTGTTCTATTTTTTCTTTTTTTTCTCTTTTTTCTCTTTTTTTTTATTACAGTTCCCCTCCCCCATACTTAAACAACACATTGTCCTCAATGTGTAAGTACGTGGACGATAAGTACAGATTGGCTTTTTTTTTTTTCTTTTTTTTTTTTAAACATAATAGAACTCACTTGCATTACTCATGACACATCCCAACCTCCTCTAACTTCCCAAAACCAGAACATAGCTCAGAATTTAATTATGAATGATCTACATTCTCATAGGTAAGGGATAAACTGTTTGGAACAAATTCATTTGAGGTTAGGAAATCTTTTAGTGAGTTAACAAAGAAAAAGGCTTACAGAGGCTTAAAGGGGTAACTAGGGATCAATGTCAGTCAAGGTTGGCTATTAAGGCTCAAACGGTCCAAAGATGGCCTAAATCATTTCCCCAATGTTGCACAGCCGAGGATTTCGCCTCGAGTGACCATCAAACAAGTTCTAGAATTCATTGAAATCTGAAGAAACTCTTAAATTACATAAATTTTCTCTAAGTAAACAAATAACTCAGTGATAATAGCTCAGTGCTCAATGTTGTGCATGGAATCAAAGGCAAAGTGAAAACCAATAAACATTTCAAGCACACAGATCCATGCATTATTTATCATTTTCTAAGAGTTATTCTCAATTCAATCATTATCTTATCATTGACCCACAAAATGCAAGAAAAGAGGTACGTGGCGTTGTTACACCTGAGTCAAGATTGTATATTTCAACAATCCTTAGGACCAGTAGCCCGCAGACTTAAGGTTTCCAGCTTATATACCTTTATTATGAAAGAACAAAACAAGATACAAGACACTTCAAACAACATGAAATAAACAAACTACAGATTTATTTAGAGAGAATGCGTTTCAAGAGTTAAGAAAACCCCATATTCTGCCATTCTCAGGTTTTTTCACAATTTTTTTTTTTTTGAATCGAAACTGATAAAGACAAAAACACACAACAACTCTAAATTACACAAAACTAAACTTACTCATAAAATAACAAAGTCCAACAAGCAAGCAAACAAAAACAAGTCAGTTAGAATGGGTCTAAAAAGTTTAGAAGTTAGCCTCCTTATTCAGCCATTATGGATTAATGAAATCCAGAATGCGTTTCAAGAGAACTTGAACTTTTTAAGCCACCACTCTAAAAGCCAAGATTAGAAAATATTACCTGGGGTGAAAAAAATAACCTGAAAAAAAAAAACTCAAAAGAAATGACATGAAAAATCTCAAATAAACACACTAAAAAGAAAGCAAACAAAAACGAAGCGAACCAGCAAATAGAGATTACAGATGGAGGGTTAAATCCAGTTGACGCTTTTTGTTGCCTTCTCCAAACCAATTTATCCGAGCCGTTGTTGGATCAGGCGAATAGATGAATTCTTGGAGTTTATCAATTAACTCCCCTGCAGTTGAAGCTGTAACCAAGATTTGCCTCGCCGACGGTGAGATGAAGTTTTTTTCTACAGCTTGATCAAGAAAGGACAACAAACTATCAAAAAAATTATTGACATTTAACAAACCAATGGGTTTCCGATGGATGTTTAGCTGTGCCCAAGAGGTGCATTGAAATATCTCCTCTAATGTACCATAACGACCGGGCAAAGCTATAAATGCATCAGATTTAATGACCATATGTGCAATACGCTCATGCATACTAGAAACCTGTAACTCTTCCCCGAGTGTGTTGCCTACGATATCTCGTACAGCTAATGGTTTAGGGATAATGCCGAGAACTTTGCTCCCTCCTAGGGATGCAGCTGTCGACACACACCCCATTAACCCAAGACTACCCCCTCCATAAATCAAATGAATACACCTCGCAGCTAATGTCCTACCAAGATCAAGAGCTGCTGTTGTAAACTCTCCATCTTTACCAAATTGCGATCCACACAATAAGCATATATTTTGGAATCGCCGAATTGGTGTTTTCTCCATTTCTACAAGTGCTCTAACCTTGTGTAAGACAATGATACACGTTAGGTAATATGTTTTTCAAGTGCAAGACAGGTTATAATAATGACATTTGAAAATATGGAGAATGGATATATACACACGTAAAACTCTCAAATTTGACACATGGGGACATAATTTCGGTAGGGGTTGCTCGATGCAGATTTATCACCCTAAGATTTGAAAAAATGAGATATGCTTTCGGCGGGGTTTGACAAAACCTACACACTTGCCTCCCACGTGAAGCATGAAAAATGGAAATATACTTTCGTTGGGGTTTGACAAACCGTCACACTTGTCTCCCACGTGAAGCATGAAAAGTAGAGATATACTTTCGGCGGAGGTTGACAAAACCTCCACACTTGTCTCCCACGTGTGCTTATGTCATGGGGTAGTCATATGGTTTGTCAAAAAGAAAACTTGAAATTAAAACAAACAAAATCAAAAAACAACAACAACACAAAAAACAACATTGATAATCAGATCAAACGAAACAAGAAAGAAATAAAATTCGACAACAACAACACACATTCAAATATACAAGTAGGTGTGATTGTGGCTCACATCTTCCTCTGGTTTTACGTCCAGTAACGGCTGAAACGCCTTCTATGAGTCGGGGATTGGCTTCCCATCCAGTTTTCTTATAAACTGGCAAACAGGGTCGTTTTTAGTCAGATTCCCTAGACTATAACACTGCAATTCATCACGAAATTGTGTCCAAAGATTAAGCAATGCACGCTGAACAAGTCCACAAGAATGTGACTCAAGAGTTAATAAAACATTATCCAGCGACTCATTATTCAGACCATTCTTAATAATTGATAGTTTATCTTCTCTATTTCTGGACACAAAACCTAATGAACGACAAGTCTGGTTACAATTCCATCTAGCACATTTAAAACATACGTGTAACCTTTTCGCTCTTCGCCTCTTGGCGTAGTAGCTCTTTCCTAGACCAGGCATGTATTTTGCGAGATTAATGTCAGGCTCACCTGACAATTTCACCTTGGCTTTAATAAGCCATCGGATATCCGCAGGCACATTTAGGAGCATCAATGCCCAAAGTCTAGTCATCCGTACTTTATAAATTTTAAACACAGCATTTTGAGGAAGTGAAGGGAAATATTTACGAGGTTCGATAGAAAGATATCCGCATCCATTGAAGAGAAGAAAAGGAGAGATATTACCGATAATGCGATTGAGTTTGTTCTTCTCCCAGATATGCACGTTTCAAACCTTCGACAATGGCTTCAACTCCCGTTTGAATGTTTCCTCAAGCTGTTGCACAATTGAACTCGAAGCACGGAATAATCAAATTAAACACAAGAAAAGAAACGAAAAGTAAAGAAAATAGAGACACATAAAAGAAATAAAAACACAAGAGCAAACGAAAGTCAAAAACAAACAACAAAGCAAATGAGAAAGATGGCAAAGAGAGATAAAACTTGATCAATTATAATAGCCCATGAGAGGAATCTCCTCGAAACACAAAAAGTGATCGTTACTACCATCTTTTCTTTGTCTCTTTTTATTTATGTTTCAAAAACATTGGGTTGCCTCCCAATAAGCGCTTGGTTTAATGTCCTCAGCCTGACATTACTTGCCATCACCCATCAAGATAAGCTAGCTCGTAGAGAGGTACCTCCTCGATGTCTTGCATCACTGAATTCTCATAGTAAGGCTTCAACCTGTGCCCATTCACCTTGAATACTTTGTCCGTTTTTAAGCTCTTGATTTCCACTGCACCATGAGGAAAAACATTAGTAATAACAAAAGGTCCAACCCATCGAGATCGTAATTTACCTTGAAATAACTTGAGGTGAGAATGAAATAAAAGAACTTTCTGTCCCACTTCAAAATTCTTCCTGGAGATCATTTTATCATGAAATGCCTTATTACTCTCCTTGTAAATTCTGGAATTCTCATAGGCATCATTTCTAAGTTCTTCCAATTCTTGTAGTTGAAGCTTCCTTTGTTCTCCAGCAGCATCCATCTCCATGTTGCAAAGCTTTACTACCCACCATGCTTTGTGTTCGAGCTCTACTGGAAGGTGACATTGGCTTACCATAGACTAACCTATACAGAGACATCCAAATAGTGTCTTGTAAGCAGCGTAGGCCCAAAGGCATCATCAATCGTAGGCTTCAATCTTTTCTACTCGGATTCACTGTCTTCTCGAGAATGGACTTGACTTCCCGATTTGAAACTTCAACTTGACCACCAGTTTGTGGATGATAAGCAGTAGACACCTTGTGAGTGATGTTGTATTTCTTGAGCAAGGCTTCAAATGATTTGTTGCAGAAGTGTGTCCCTCTGCCACTAATCATGGCTCTTGGTGTTCCAAATCTCGCAAAAATGTTAGATTTCACAAAATCTACAACAACTTTAGAATCATTAGTTCTCGTAGCTTTTGCTTCCACCCATTTAGAAAAATAATCCACAGCAAGTATAATGTAAACATTACCAAAAGATGAAGGAAAAGGACCCATGAAATCAATACCCCACACATCAAAAATCTCAACAACAAGTATAGGGGTTTGTGGCATTTAATTTCGCAATAAATACCTGTCCTTGACAACGTCCGAGCTTTGGAACAGATATGCATCTTTGAACAATGATGGCCAGTAGAATCCACAATCAAGAACTTTAAGGGCTGTTCTTTTGGTCCGAAGTGACCTCCACATGCATAAGAATGACAGAAGGTTAAAATTGAATTAAATTCAGATTCAGAAATGCACCTTCTTATCACTTGGTCAGAACAATGCTCCCATAAGTGGGATCATCCATATGTCTACTTGGCAATGTTTGATCTTGTCTCTTGAGCCTCGACGTCATTCATGTGGTAGCTTCTATTGTAACTAAAGTAGTTGACAATATCTGCCTTGATGCGTTCGATACTAGCAAGTATACTAGTCGCACAAGTAATAAAGTGATGAGTAAGATATCGTTCCCACGAGGATTGATTCTAATTAAATTTGTTATTCGAAAGCAAAAACAGAGTAAATGGGGGGTTTTGTTGATTGATTAACTAAGTGAAATAATAATGCAAACGAAGAATAACAAAACAGAAAGTTAATTCAAATGAAAAATCAATGAGAGAAATCTGATTAAGGGATCCTTCTCTACCACAAGATATGGATTTGCGAATTAATTGTAGAATTGTCATCCATTACACCATTGAAATTACCAACCGTAGATAACAACAAGCTCTGTTATCCCAATCTTTCCTTACTTTGTTGTTAAACAAAACAGGCTCGTTATTTAATCTCTATCCATTAAACAACCTAGAACAAGCTCTCTAAATTTAATTCAATGGATGCATTACGATAAGAAAGATAGGTTGATCTAAGCAATAAACACACCAGCTCGGATAATTTAACTTAGGTTGTATTCTCCAATTGCAATCTCTGATCACAATTTTGATACTAAGGATTAGAAAATCAAGACAATTACGGATCAAGATTTCTAGTCTAGCAATAGACAACAACCAGATTATATTCAGTTGGCCATTCGAAATACAATCCAGCAAGCAATCATAAGCATTAGATATAGGAAAATAAAAGCAAATTCAATTAGAGAATTGGATAACAACTTCTTGCACAATCAACTTACAAAAACCATATCAGGGGCTTTGAAATCACCCTCAACCAATTCAGATTCAGTTACACATGTTTAAGAACGTGGTAAATACAATACAAATGGAGACATTCCAGAAAATGAAAGGGAAGGGAAAAACTTAGCAAATTTGATGTAATTCTCTTTGGATTGTAGTTCTTCCTCTTTCCAAGCTTCCTTTCTCTTTCAAGAACTCCAAGAGATGAAAGAATTCCAGAGCTGCAGCCTTCACCACGTTCTCCCCTCTTCAAGTTATAAAATAAAACCCTAAAAATGTGTTTAAATACTCTGCTACAGTAACGTGCTACAGTGTCCCGTATTATACATGCTACAGTGATGTGTGGAATTACATTTCTACACTTCTCACACTGTTTTGGTTACAACTTTCGGTACACTGAATGGATTCATAAACCGTAAATTTCTCCAAAAAGTAGACTTCGAGAGCTTTTCAACGGTATATGATATGTCATCGGGTTCATTGTATATCAATACAATTAAGTCCGAGAAGATGGTTGACTAGAAGAGGTGAAAATGAAGGGTTTTACTCCATTTTTGTGCAAGTTGCTCCAAAACTCCTACAAACATCAAAACCACACAAAAACATAAAAAATACCAAGGAATATAGCAAAGAAACATGGACGAATTGATATGAAAATGATATATAAATAGACACTTATCAAATTCCCCCACACTTAGAATTTGCTAGTCCTCGAGCAACTACGACAAAATGAAATAAAACTAAACCGAAACAGAATCAACAAAAAAATTAAAACACACAAATGCTTTATCTTGCAAATAGGCCTCAAAGATTGTACTTAATTATAATCCAAGAAAAACTTCAAAATAATGCACTTGATCAAGAATTTCATCTCAAAGATTAGTTTCGCTTCACTTCAATTCCTCAAGTATGTGTGTGTAGAGTCATTCTCACATAATCACTTGTAACCCGGATGAGTTTATGCATAAAATTGAATCATATTTAATATTGAAGATGTGTGTATAAATGAACTCCATAAGCCTGCTTTTCAAGTCACTCTCCACTAATGTAGACATGCACAACACCAAGGATCAAGTAGGACTTATTAAGCTTGTAACGTTTGGCTTGGGTGAAGGTATGATAAAGGATAATAATTTGGCTCAAATCACCCACAAACACATAAATCATTCAAGACTATGTGGAGCTCAATCCTATAACACAACTTCATTTTAATTCACCAGGTTACTCCCCCAAACTTATTTAGAACACTCAATCTTTTTTTTTTTTTTTGCAGAAAACAAAAGAAAACTACACCCCCACACTTTGTTGTTTCATTCTTTTTAAGAACACTTAAGGGTATAGATCTCTTATTCTTTTTCTTTTGTTCTCTTTTTTTTTCTTTTTTTCTTTTTTTTATATTACACTTTCCCTTCCCCACACTTAAACAACACATTGTCCTCAATGTGTAAGTACGTGGACGATAAGTACAGATTGGCTTTTTTTCTTTTTTTCTTTTTTTTTTCAAACACAATAGAACTCACTTGCATTGCTCATGACACATCCCAACCTCCTCTAACTTCCCAAAACCAGAACATAGCTCAAAATTTAATTATGAATGATCTACATGCTCATAGGTAAGGGAGAAACTGTTTGGAACAAATTCATTTGAGGTTAGAAAATCTTTTAGTGAGTTAACAAAGAAAAAGGCTTACAGAGGCTCAAAGGGATAACTAGGGATCAATGTCAGTCAAGGTTGGCTATTAAGGCTCAAACGGTCCAAAGATGGCCTAAATCATTTCCCCAATATTGCACAGTCTAGGATTTCGCCTCGAGTGACCATCAAACAAGTTCTAGAATTCATCGAAATCTGAAGAAACACTTAAATTGCATAAACTTTCTCTAAGTAAACAAATAACTCAGTGATAATAGCTCAGTGCTCAATGTTGCGCAAGGAATAAAAGGTAAAGCAAAACCAATAAACATTTCAAGCACATGGATCCATGCATCATTTATCATTTTCCAAGAGTTATTCTTAATTCAATCATTATCTTATCATCGACCCACAAAATGCAAGAAAAGAGGTACGTGGCGTTGGTACACCTGAGTCAAGATTGTATATTTCAACAATCCTTAGGACCAGTAGCCCGCAGACTTAAGGTTTCCAGCCTATATACCTTTATTATGAAAGAACAAACAAGAAACAAGACACTTCAAACAACATAAAATAAACAAACTACAGATTTATTGAGAGAGAATGCGTTTCAAGAGTTAAGGAAACCCCATATTCTGCCATTCTCAGGTTTCCACAATTGTTTTTTTTGAATCGAAACTGATAAAGATAAAAACACATAACAACTCTAAATTACGCAAAACTAAGCTCACTCATAAAATAACAAAGTTCAACAAGTCAGCAAACAAAAACAAGTTAGTTAGAATGGGTCTAAAAAGTTTAGAAGTTAGCCTCCTTATTCAGCCATTATGGATTGAAGAGATCCAGAATACGTTTCAAGAGGAACTGAACTTTTTAAGCCACCACTCTAAAAGCCATGATTAGAAAAATATTACCTGGGATGAAAGAAATAACCTGAGAAAGCTCAAAAGAAATGACATGAAAAATCTCAAATAAACACACTAAAAAGAAAGTAAACAAAAACGAAGCAAACCAGCAAATAGAGATTACAGATGGAGGGTTAAATCCAGTTTACGCCTCTTATTGCCTTCTCCAAACCAATCAATCCGAGCTGTTGTTGGATCAGGCGAATAGACGAATTCTTGTAGTTTGTCAATTAACTCCCCTGCCGTTGAAGCTGTAACAAAGATTTGCCTCGCTGATGGTGAGATAAAATTTTTTTCTACAGCTTGATCAAGAAAAGACAACAAACCATCAAAAAAATTATTGACATTTAACAAACCAATGGGTTTCCGATGGATGTTTAGGTGTGCCCAAGAGGTGATTTGAAATATCTCCTCTAATGTACCATAACCACCCGGCAAAGCTATAAATGCATCGGACTTAACAACCATATGTGCAATACGCTCATGCATACTAGAGACTGTAACTCTTCCCCGATTGTGTTGCCTACGATATCTCGTACAGCTAATGGTTTAGGGATAATGCCGAGAACTTTGCTCCCTCATAGGGATGCAGCTGTTGACACACACCCCATTAACCCAAGACTACCCCCTCCATAAATCAAATTAATACCCCTCGCAGCTTATGTCCTACCAAGATCAAGAGCTGCTGTGGTAAACTCTCCATCTTTACCAAATTGCGATCCACAAAATACGCAAATATTTTGGAATCGTCGAATTGGTGTTTTCTCCATTTCTACAATTGCTCCGAACTTGTGTAAGACAATGGTGCACGTTAGGTATTATGCGATTCAAGTGCAAGACAGGTTATAAAATGACATTTGAAAACATGCGGACTGGATATATACACACGTGAAACTGACAAATTTGACACATGGAGATATAATTTCGGTGGGGGTTGTTCGATGCAGATTTATCGCCCCCAAGTTTTGAAAAAATGAGATATGCTTTCGGCGGGGTTTGACAAAACCTACACACTTATCTCCCACGTGAAACATGAAAAGTAGATATTACTTTCGGCGGAGGTTGACAAAATCTCCATACTTGTCTCTCACATGTGCATGAAAAATGGAGATATACTTTCGGCGGAGGTTGACGAAACCTCCACACTTGTCTCCACGTGTGCTTATGACATGGGGTAGTCATATGGTTTATCAAAAAGAAAACTTAAAATTTAAAACAAACAAAATCAACAAACAACAAAAACACAAAGACAACATTGATAATCAGATCAAACAAAACAAGAAGAAAACACACATTCAAATATACAAGTAGTTGTGATTGTGGCTCACATCTTCCTCTGGTTTTACGTCCAGTAACGGCTGAAACGCCTTCTATGAGTCGGGGATTTGCTTCCCATCCAGTTTTCTTATAAACTGGCAAACAGGGTCGTTTTTAGTCAGATTCCCTAGACTATAACACTGCAATTCATCACGAAATTGTGTCCATAGAGTAAGCAATTCACGCTGAACAAGTCCACAAGAATGTGACTCGAGAGTTAACAAAACATTATCCAGCGATTCATTATTCAAACCATTCTTAATAAATGAAAGTTTATCTTCTCTATTCCTGGAAACAAAACCTAATGAACGACAAGTCTGGTTACAATTCCATCTAACACATTTATAACATACTTGTAACCTTTTCGCTCTTCGCCTCTTGGCGTAGTAGCTTTTTCCTAGACCAGGCATGTATTTTGCGAGATGAATGTCCGGCTCACCGGACAATCTCACCTTGGCTTCGATAAGCCATCGGATATCCGCAGGCACATTTAGGAGCATCAACGCCCAAAGTCTAGTCATTCGTACTTTATAAATTTTAAACATAGCATTTGAGGAAGTGAAGGAAAATATTTACGAAGGTTCGACAAAAAGATATCGGCATCCATTGAAGAGGAGAAAAGAAGAGATATTACCGATAATGCGATCGAGTTTGTTTTTCTCCAAGATATGCACGTTTCAAACCTTCGGGCAATAGCTTCAGCTCCCGTTTGGATGCTTCCTCTAGCTGTTGCACAAATGAGTTCGAAGTACAGAATAATCAAATTAAACAAAAGAAAGGAAAAGAAAAGAGCAGAAACGAAACTAAAGACACATAAAAGAGATAATAACACAATAGCAAACAAAGGTAAAAAACAAGTAAAAAATAAAAAAAACAAATGAGACAGATGGCAAAGAGAGATAAAACCTGATCAATTTAATGGCCTACGAAAGGAATCTCCTCGAGACACAAAAATCGATCATTATTATCTCATTTTATTTTTCTTTTCTTTTTTTTTATTTTTCAAAAACATTGGGTTGCCTCCCAATAAGCGCTTGGTTTAACGTCCTCAGCCCGACGTTGGTTCCATCATGGCAGGGTCCAATCTCCGCTGTGCTTCTTTAGTGGGCTTGGATCCTTCTTCCAACAAGAATTGGTGCATGCATATGGTTGGGCCTTGGATGTTAGCAATCGTCCACTTAATAGCTGTTTTGTGAACTCTCAGTACTCGGACGCGTTTCTCTTCTTGTAGTGGTGCAAGGCCCATTTCTATTGTAACTAGCAAAGGATCTATGTTACCCGAAAACACATGCCTCAAATAATCTGGAAGTAGCTTAAGCTCCAAGGTATTGGCTTTCATCACAGAAAGAATACGTTTCTCATTAGATAAAGGCAATTCAATGTACGAAACATCATACATGTTTGTGATTATAGCTATAGTCTCATCTAAGCATGCCATAGCTTCCTTCATTTCTTTGGACACTTGTATCAACCTTCTTGGTTCTTTGGAATTTTCTGTCCCTATGTGCTCACTAATAGCCATTTTCAATCCATCCTTGCGAGTTAACTCAAAACATTGTTGTGGCACATAATCAATAACGTCAACTGCAAAAACAGAATGCAAGTCACTAAGGTACCTTATTGCCTCGAAAATACTGAAACGGATCACTTTGCCATCAAACTCCATGGTGAAAGTGCCATAATGATCATCAATCTTGATTCTAGCAGTTTTCGAGAATTGTCTCCCTAAAAGAATCGGTGTTGGATTAGGAGATGTCTCATCCTCTATTTTAAGGACATAGAAGTCTGCTGGAAAAACCAATTGATTCACCTGCACAAGCACATCTTCCACAACTCTTTTGCGATATGCATTAAAATGATCAGCAAACTGAATTGTAATACCAGTTTTCGCAAAAGGTCCAAGATTTAAAGAAGCATAAATAGAATATGGCATGACATTAATAGATGCTCCTAAATCTAACATAGCTCTTTCAAACTTGGTATTACCAATGGTGTATAGAATGGTGAACGTACCTGGATCTTTGCATTTCGGAGGAATTTTTCTTTGCAATACAGCTGAAACATTTTCCCCCACACTTACTTTCTCATTTCCCTTCAACTTTCTCTTGTTGGTGCATAACTCCTTGAGAAATTTTGTACAACGAGGTACTTGCTCAATAGCATCCAGAAGTGGTATATTTACCTCGATTTTGTGAGAAGTTCCAGGATTTCTTGTTCTTGTTTCTCCTTCGATTGTGCAAATCTACTATGAAAAAGTGCAGGAGAAACATATGAAGGAATGGGAGTTATAGGATTTACCTGAGAAGTCAGTGTTTTGTTCATGGTGGAAGTGGTGTCATCTCCTTCATCAGTTTTTGTGATTCTTTGCAGGTTTCGGATACTTCCCCAGTTTCCATTGCTCTCCATTTCGAATTGCTCTCCATTCGCAAAGTTATCGCACAAGAATTCTCTCTTGGAGTGATCATCGTTTGACAAGATAATTCTTCTGAGCCTTGGCCCTCGAATTTGCTCATGCTAGTGGCCAATTGTCCCATTTGATTAGCCAGGTTTTGGATACTTGCCCCAGTTTCCTGCTGGAATTGCATTGTGTTAGTGGCAAGTGCATTAACAATGTCCTGGAGAGACAAACCTGAGTTTTGTGAAGCTGGTTGCGGTGCTGGATGTGGCATTGGTGGTGGTTGCATTTGAAAAGGTTGCTGCACTCTAGTTGATTGAAACCTTGTGGCTGATTTGGTATGGCATTTTGGGCGATTGGTTGATGATTCCAGTAATTAAAATTAGGATGATCTCCCCATCCAGCATTATAAGTGTTAGAGAAGGGATCATACCATTGCCTGGTTTGTCCTGGAAATCCATCCATGGCATTGGCTTGTTCCATATATTCTTCTTGTAAAGTTGGATACATGTCGATTGGATGCTCCATGGTAGAATATACCACAGCATAAGTTTCTGCATATGTCCTACAGCCATGTTTTCCACAAGAGAGGTTAGCTCAGAAAGTTGTTGTTCAATGTTCTGAGTACTTACCTCATTTACACTCCAATGTAATTGTGGCTCAAATTGGCTACTGAATTGTTGGAAATTTACTGCCATGTCGCCTAAACACAAACAATCAGAAAAGAAAAACAAATAAAATACGAATCAACAATGAAAACAAAATAACAAATCGATTAGAGAATCAATCCCCGGCAACGGCGCCAAAAACTTGATGCCGTTCGAAAACTAGCAAGTATACAGTCAGCACAAATAATAAAGTGATGAGTAAGAGTATCGTTCCCACGAGGATGATTTCTAATTAAAATTTGTTTATTCGAAAGCAAAAAACAGGAGTAAATGGGGGGTTTTGTTGAATGATTAACTAATGAAATAATAATGCAAATGAAGAATAACAAAACAGAAAGTTAATTCGAATGAAAAATCAATGAGAGAAAAAATCTGATTAAGGGATCTTCTTACCACAAGATATCTGGATGTGCGAATTAATTGTAGAATTGTCATCCAATTACACCATTGAAATTACCAACCGTAGATAACAACAAGCTCTGTTATCTCAATCTTTCCTTACTTTGTTGTTAAACAAAACAGGCTCTTTATTTAATTTCTATCCATTAAACAACCTAGAACAAGCTCTCTAAATTTAATTCAATGGATGCATTACGATAAGAAAGATAGGTTGATCTAAGCAATAAAACACACAAGCTCGGATTATTTAACTTAGGTTGTATTCTCCAATTGCAATCTCTGATCACAATTTTGCTACTAAGGATTAGAAATTCAAAACAATTACGGATCAAGATTTCTAGTCTAGCAATAGACAACAATCCAGATTATATTCAATTTGGCCATTCGAAATACAATCCAGTAAGCAATCATAAGCATTAGATATAGGAAAATACAAGCAAATTCAATTAGAGAATGGATAACAACTTCTTGCACAATCAATTTACAAAAACCATATCAGGGGCTTTGAAATCACCCTCAACCAATTCAGATTTAGTTACACAAGTTTAAGAACGTGGTAAATACAATACAACATGGAGACATTCCAGAAAATGAAAGGGAAGGAAAAAACTTAGCAACTTTGATGTAATTCTCTTTGGATTGTAGTTCTTCCTCTTTCCAAGCTTCCTTTTTCCTTCAAGAACTCAAGGAGATGAAAGAATTCCAGAGATGAAGCATCCCACGACGTTCGTCAATCTCTCAAGTTATCAATAATAAAAACCTAAAGTGGTTTAAATACTTGCTAAAGTAACTGCTATAGTGTCACGTATCTATACATGCTTACAGTGATTTGTGGAATTACATTTCTATACTTCTCACACTGTTTTGATTACAACTTTTGGTACACTACATAAATTCTTGAACCGTAAATTTCTCAAGAAAATAGACTTCGAGAGCTTTTCAATGGTATATAGCATGTTATCCGGTTAATTGTATATCGATACAATCAACTCCAAGAAATTGGTTGACTAGCAGAGGTGAAAATGAAGGGTTTTACTCCAATTTTGTGTAAGTTCCTCCAAAACTCCTACAGACATCAAAAACCACACAAAAACATAAAAATACCAAGGAATATAGCAAAGAAACATGGACGAAGTGATATGAAAATGATACATAAATAGATACTTCATCTGTATACAAAGGGGCTTACTACATTTTAGAGACACAATTGTTTCCTCCGGAAAAAACTTTATTGTAATGGCAGTGCATATATCATGGGACAATGCGATGAGACAGGTCTGCAACTAAGTTTGCACTTCCCTTCTTATCTTTGATCTCCAAGTCAAATTCCTGTAAAAGGAGTATCCACCTGATAAGCCTTGGTTTTGCATCTTTCTTTGTGAGCAAGTACCTCAAAGTTGCATGATCAGAATAAACGGTTACTTTAGTACCAATCAAATAAGATCGAAACTTTTCTAAAGCAAAAATAACCGCTAGCAGCTCTTTCTCAGTGGTAGAATAATTAAGTTGAGCATCATTAAAAGTCCGAGATGCATAGTAAATGGCATGTGGAATTTTGCCAATTCGTTGACCCAAAACGGCACCCACAGCGTAGTCACTTGCATCACACAGGATCTCGAATGGATGATTCCAATTCGGAGATTGGATTACTGGAGCCGAAGTCAAGAGTTCCTTCAGTTTCTCAAATGCCTCTTTCCATTTCTCATCAAATTCAAAGGCCACGTCATTCTGTAATAATCTGCATAGGGGCAATACTATCTTCGAGAAATCTTTGATGAATCTACGATAAAAACCTGCATGACCAAGAAACGAACGAATATCCCGCACACTTGTGGGAGGTGGTAAGGAACATATAAGATCTATCTTGGATTTATAAACCTCTATACACTTAGCAGAAATAACATGTCCCAAAACTATACCCTGATCTACCATAAAATGACATTTTTCCCAATTCAGAACAAGGTTCGTTTCCATACATCGTTGAAGTATAAGTGTAAGGTTATCAAGGCATTTATCAAAAGAATCACCAAAAACACTAAAATCATCCATAAATACCTCAA
>SNVD02001899.1:0-15868 GCA_013180625.2 Boswellia sacra | reverse complement strand
GTGAGCGGCCAGCTCTAAGCGGCCGGCGGTAAGCGGACGAGCCAACGAGCCGACGAGCCGACGAGCCGACAGGTTGAGAGCGCGCACTTACAGGTGAACCTGAGCGCGCACATCGGACGCCGACGAAGACGAGCGAGCGCACAAACGAACGAGTGAACAAGTGAGCGGCCGCGCACCGGCGGCGCCATTCAGTGTGCAAGTGCAAGTGGAAGCGCGCGCACGCACGTCGCACTCTTGCCCGAAGCGGCAAAACGGCGTAGCGTGTGTCTTGTATTTGTCGACGGCCGATATTACTGCCGTCTCCGTGTCGCATCCCCGCCACTCTCGGCCACACTTTATTCGGCCCGGGTGCGCAAATCTCACCCACAAAGCTCCTCTATATCGAGCCGAGATACAACACTTATACACATCCATACAAATATATATATATATACACACACTCACACCACATCCTCTCGAAACTCAAGTATCCTCACACAGTCTCAATATCAGCACACACGCCCACTCGCGCAAGCCTCTCTGGGCCTCGGCCGAGATGGGCGCCAGCCTCAAGCTGCTATGGGCGCTCGGCCTGGCGCTCGTGTGCTGCGCCGCCAGCGCCCAGGGCGCCTCGAACTTGTGCCAAAACATCTGGAAGTTCCCTCAAGACTGCCAGCTGCCAAATTGTACATATCAGATTATTTGGCGCTACAAGCAACCAGACGACTCCATAGAGTTCATCATCTCCACCAGCCATCCCGACCGCTGGACGGGCATCATCTTCTCCAACGATGCCAACGTGAGCTCCAGCGACGGCATCTTCGCCTGGGTCGAAGACAACAGCTACGTCATGATGGACGCCTTCATGCCCGACTTCAGCCAGGCGCTGAGCGACAAACAGCAGAGCGTGAGCAACATCTCGGCGCACCTGTTGCACGGCATCGCCACCTTCAGGTTCACGAGGAAACGCGACACGCGCGACGACCAGGACATTTCGTTCGCCGACGACGCCAAGTGTCCCTATTTGGTGTTTCCCGTCGACGGCGGCTCAGTCGACTACAAGACGCGCACAATCGTCACCGACGAGTATCACCCCTACATATCCGATCGGCGCGTCTGCATCCGGCCCTGCGAGCCGGCGGCCGGCTCCACGACGCCCACGCCGCCCGCCAGCTCGAGCTCGAGCCGGCCTCAGGTGCCCTTCCCCGCGCCCTCGCGTACCAGCACCGCCAAGCCAGTCGCCGGCTCGGCCACCACATCAAGTCCGACGGCCAAGCCCAAGCCACAAGCTCCAGCCGCCGCCACCACCACTACCACCACAACCACCACCTCCACAAGCACAACCGCCTCCCCAAGACCACAAGCGAGTTCGACACTACGCCCTCGTCGCCCCACCACCACCACAACCACTAGCACAACAACAACAACAACAACAACGGCGGCGCCAACGTCGACGAGCACTACGACGACAACTCCGGCGCCGACCACAACTCCCAAAAGCTCCTCGAGGGCGCCTGTAATCTCCTCAACAACACCAACACCAACAACAACAACAACGACCACTACGCCCAAGCCCTCAACTCTGTCCGCCACCACAACCACCACCACCACCTCAAGTCCGAGTACGGCCACGAGAAGGCCGCCGTCGAGTACAAGCAACACCTCAACCGCAACAACATCCACATCCACAAGCACGCCGTCCGCACAAACTCCGTCCGGCTCCTCGAGCAATGTCGACGCGGTGGCCGCCCAGTCGAACGCCATCCAGGTGAGCGTCGAGCAGGCGAAAGTGCAGCCGGCCGGCCCTTCGTCGGCCTCGGCGTCGTTGTCGTTGTCGTCGACTACAGCGGCGAGTAGCCCGAGCGCGACTTCAACGACCGAGCTGGCGAGTCAGCAAGCCGGCGCCAATCAGCAGTGGTGTGCGGGCCGCTGGTCGCACCCGGCCAACTGTCGTTTCCGAGCGCCCGCGCCCGCCGACGTGCTCGCCTACCTGCAGACGCCCGTCGACGCCAACTTCAACATCAAGCCGCTGCCCATCGAGCTGAGCGACTGTTCCTATTTCGCCCAGTGGCAGTACCTCGAGGCCAGCGACTCCATCGAGTTCATCGTGCAGACGAAGACGCGCAACCGCTGGACTGGCATCGGCTTCGGCAACTCCACCAAAATGGCCAACGCCGACGCAATCATTGGGCTCATCGACGAGCACAGCGGGCGCCACTTCATAATGGACACCTGGTTGCGCGATCACGTGATGCCCGAGATCGATCTGCAGCAGAACATCAAGCAGACCTTTGGGAAGCGCGAGAATGGAACCACAACCATGCGCTTCCAGCGCTCTAGACTCACAGGTGACGCGCTCGACTTCCAGTTCACCGACCAATCCTGCGCCTATTTCATCTTTCCCACTCAGGGCGGCACGTTCAACGCAATCAGCAAGCGAATGCACAAACACGAGGCCGTGCCCAGCGTATCCGAGCACAAGATTTGTGTGCGCAGCTGCAGTTTGGGTCGCGGCGGCGGCGGCGGCGACACTACGCCACCGCTCGACTTCACGAGCTCCACAACTACCACCATATCCACTGCAGCCACAAGTCAGCGGCCCGACGGCGACGAGTCGGCCTCCTCGTCGTCTGCGGGCCCAACTCAAGTCACCACTGTCACGCCCGGCGGCTCGCCGGCCGACAAGAGTCTGGCGCCCACTGTGACGCCCGTCAACTTGGCGCCCTCCAATGACTTGGCGGCCGAGCTGGACGGCACGCCGTCTGCCTCTGCGCCCGCCAACGTGCAGCCGACCCTCTCGAATCCCTTCAGTAGGCTGAGCTTCTTGTCCGAGAGTCCCAGTTTGCGCTGGCTCGCGGGCATCGGTTGCGTGGCCACCCTGCTGGCCGTAATAGTGTTCCAGGCCTGTTTCACGGTCTACAAGAATAAGCAGGCCTACAAGCAGAATCTCTACAGACAGTCGGCTTTCGCCAAGCCCCAGAACTACCTGCATAGCGCCTACTTGGCCGCCCACGACAGCTCGGCGACCAGCAACTCGGCCGGCGGCGTGGGCCAGCACGAGCGCAGCTACAACGGAACGGCGAGCACTAATACCAACTCCAATACGAGCAGCAACAACAGCGACTCGCCCATCACCGCCGCCACCACCGCAAACGGCGCCTCAGTGGTGGGCGCCGCGGGCGTGGTGGGCGCCGCCGTCGGTGCTAGTCAACGAATGGGAGGCGCCGGTCAGCAGCAGCAACAGGCTCACCGTCATCACCACCACCACCACCACCACCAGCACGCCCACGCAGCTCGTGCCGGTCACCGCCACCACGCCCAGCAGCCGCACTATCAGCACGACAAACTGCTCAGGGCCGAGGCGGACGAGGGCGAGCTCGACGAGCTCGACGAGGAGGGCGACCTGATGGAGGCCGGGCCTGTGGAGGGCGACGAGGCCGAGCTCGACGACGAGGAGCTCGAGGACGAGGAGTTCGACGACATGCTCGAGGACGACGACTACGACGACGCCCTGGCCCTCGACGACGACTTCCGCTTCAACGGCGCCCCGCCCCGGCTGCCCGGCCGCCCGCACCCCTTCCACGCGCAGCCCGCCCATCGAGAGCACCCGGAAGCGGGCCGCCGGCACGCCCACCACGGCCACGCCGGCCACCGCCACCATAGTCAGCAGCAGCACCAGCGCGCCGGCCACTACCTCGCGGCCAACTACTCGACCGCAGCCACCGCCACGCCCACAACCAACTCCCACTACCACCGGGCGCACGATCTCATTCCCGGCGCCCATCTGGCGCCCGGCCAGCACCACCACCACGCGCACGGCCACCACGGCCATAGCCATGCTCACCACGCCCACGCCCACCACCACCCGACCGGCCCGATGGCGTCGCTGAGTCGACACGCGGCCACGCCCACCGGCGGCGGAGGGGGCGGGTACGCGCGCGCGGGCCCCGCGGCCAGCCACTACAGGTCGGCGGGCCATCTGGCGGGCCAGCACGGGCACCCTCACAATCACCACCAGCACCACCGGTCGCAGCATTTGCACCAGCAACAACAACAACAACAACAACTGCCACTACAACAGCAACAGCCTACTCATGCGCACAGATCTCAGGCCTCAGGCCACCAGTCGCACCTGTTGACCGGCGCCGGCGGCCACCAGACGCGACCTGACTCCTATTTCCTGCCATCTCAGCGCCGCTATTAGTCAGCCGCAGGTGTTCCAACGGCGCGTCCAGTCTAAATCGAGTGAGCGTGACACACACATGCACTGCCTATGCATACCCGCAGCCACACTCACTCACACTCGCACCAACACAAACACACACACAAGACAACCACACACTCCACGAGGCCCCCTCAAGACGGGGGGCTGGCCTAATAGTGAACGCAAACTAATCAATTTTACCATTAAAAGTATTGGGCCACTCTGCGTGCGCCGCCGTTTCCTCTTTTTCGCTCCGAGGTCGTTCTCACTGCGCAGGCGCCAGACTGGTGCACTGCGTTCGCGTGCGCTAACACGCGAACACGCGCGACCCAATGCGCGCCCCTAGGCGTCCGTCGTGCGTCGTTCAGCACGGCCGCATGTCTCAGTTCCGCTTGAGAGCAGCGCGCGGGCGCGAGTTTTTTTCTCGGCCAGATCTCATGCTACTTGTGCACTAAGTTTGTGTGCGGATTGCAAATGAGATAGCGAGAGAGAAAGGCAGTCGGTGTCAATTAGTCGAGGAGGTCGAGTTTGGAGTTGTCTAATTATTGCGTGATAGGAGCAGCGTCGCGTGAAGAGATGAGGCCGCCGCTCGAGCTGATGTGCGCGCTGGCGCTCGTGGCGAGCCTGCGACCCGAGCCAGCGGCCGCCATAACAATTCAGCCTCAAGGTCTGGGCGCCGCACTGGGCACCAGCTCGTCGACCAGCGTGGCGGCGCTCGCCAAATCCGGCCAAGTGAGTCAGCAGACGCCCGCGATCACACTCAAGCCGCAAGACCCCATTTTGCCCGCTCAGCTTTCGAGTCGCGAGGCCGAGAAGGCCATCGTGGACCGGATTCTCGGCGACGGCTACGACAAGCGCATCAGACCAGCCGGCTCGTCGATCGGCGGCCAGTTCAACGCCAGCAAGCCAGGTGAGCCTCTCTCTCTCTCTCTCTCTGCCTCTGTGAAACCTTCTTTGTGTGTCGTCCTCAAGTTGTCGATGAGCGATTGCCGTGCGCCCGTTTCCGATGGAATCGCGTGGCGCCGCCACAGTCGCCGCCACATAAACCGGACGCAAACGAGGAGGGCCCAAATTAAGTCGCGCACCGCTAGGCCACATTCGTCTTGGTCCTATGGTCGCGCGCAAGTGCTCGCCTTGTCGCCGCTCGAGAGGCCACAGAAGCTCGGCGCATCAGGAGCGTCTTGGCGACGTCCCGCCTGTCATCCAATCCACTTTGCGCCGCCGCCCGGCCGCTATCTCATCTCATCTCGGGCGCGTCGACGCGCACAAGCTTGACACACAATTCAAATTGAATGCGGCCGACGAGCGAGCTGGCCAGCAGCGGCCGGTCTGAGCTCAATCCGAATCTCCATCGCGCGCCTTCGATCTGGCGGTCGACTATCGCGGACGAGCGAGGGGCCGGGCGAGGCTCCGGCTCGTTTGCGGCGGCGGCGGCGGCGAAAATGAGAAAAACTTGTTCAATCTCCAGGCCACCGCGTTTCGTTTAACACTGTCAGCTGGCCGCCCGTTTGGTGCTTCCAGTCGCTCGCCCGCCCGCTCCGCCAGTTCGCCCCCATCTCGAGTGGCGCGCCGACAAGCTGGCGCCGCCTCGGCCAGTGGGACACTTTGAGCGCCAGAGATTGAATTGAATCGCCGGGCGCTGTCAGCGAGTCCAGTCGGCAGCTCGCCATGAATCTCGCGCTCGCAATTCGGGGCCGCCCTTGATAGAAGTTTGATGCGCGCCGCACGTCACTCGCCGAGTCGGCGGCCAGATTTGCATTAGCGCTCAAGCGAGCGCCGCCTCCTCGCCGCCGAGCTGTCCGTCGAGCTTCAAGAGTCCAGGCTCGCCACTTTGGCATTTGCGCGTCCAAGGCGGTGTCCAGAAAATATCATATGAATTCGGGCGCCCGCTCAATGATCGGCGGAATCAATGGGGCCCAGCACCGAGCGCGCTGACAGCCACTTCGGGCCGTTCGTGTTCTCCGCAGCCGAGCGCGCGCTAGACCCGCCCCCAAAGAGCTCGCGCGCCAATTACAAGGGCACTGAGATAACGAGAACCCGAGGTGGGCCCGAGTTGCAGCCGAGCCAATCACGCGGCCGACTTTATACTTGGCAAAATTGCGCCCGCCAATTGCTTTTGCTCTCGCTCGGCGCCCCAAGTCTCTGTTGAGCTGCGACACGCGAGCAAGACTCGCAAAACCGAGCGAGTCCAGCCAGCAAGCTCGTTCAGCACACGCGAGCTCGCAAGTGGATCGGGTCGGCGGTGATGGCAATGGTTTGCGGACCTTCGCGAGCGCAGGCGCACGCACACAAACGAACTGCCAATTTCATTTACTCCTTCGGCTGGTCGGCGACGCCGGAACGAACTCGGCTCGAGTGGCCACACTCGCGGCCATAGTGTCGGCCGGGAGCTCCAAACACCACAATCGAGTCCATTGTTAGCCGAGCAAAGTGCGCTCGCCGCGCGGCCTCGAGACCATCGAGTCCGTCGGGCGTCGAGCGGGCGCGAACAAGAGCGCGCCCGTCCGTGTGGTAATTGCGCCGCACGACAAAGGAATCGCGTCGCGCCCGGTGGCTTGCACAAGAGGATGTGAATTTACAGTTTGCGTGGGACTCATCTTTTTCTCCACGCCGACCAGCCGGCGGCGGCGGCGACGGCGGCGACTGGAGCCCCACTTGGGCGGCGCACGATTACGTCGTCGTCGGTACCACTGTGGCGGCGTAATAATTCAAATTCCGGCCCCAGATTTGCGCCACTCGAGCGGTCGCCAGTGCTCAAGGGGCGCGAGCTCGAGCGAGTGGGCGCGCAAACGAAGTCGCCGAGCGCGGCCGAGGCCCAGGCGAACGGACGAGCGCGCGCCCATTTTCGCTTCACTTCACGAGCGGCTCACTCGCGCGACACTCTCGAGTGCACGCAGACGCCCATACAGTCGCGCCCCTATGCGCGCGCCCGCCTCTCTCTCTCTCGATGGACCGCTCGATGCTCGTCTTCGTCATCCTCCTCCTCCTCCTCCTCCTGCTTCCCCTCTTCAGCGCGCTCTCCGTCTTCGTCGCTCGCGTCTTATCCCTTCATCGAGCACGCCGACGCCGCCTGCGCCGGTCTGCGGGGGCGGGGCCACTAACGAGCACGACGTGAGCACTAGTGGCAATCTGAGCGGCCGCCATCATGGGCGTCGTCGTGGCCGTTCTCAGCCACGTCCTCGCTCTCGTCAACGGGCCGATATTGCGCTCGTCCACGTCAAGGGCGGCCAACGCGCGGCGGACACTTGAGGCGCAGTCGAGTGGCGCCGGCCAATTGACAGGCGAGCGCGGGCCAACTTGTCGTAACAATCCCGTCGTCGCGAGCAACTAATAGACTGCTTATGATTGGCATATGCAGGCGGCAGCCTTTCTCCTTTCGCTCGCTCTCGAGGTTCGACCCGCTGCGTGTGCGCGAGCTCGGCGAGCGCACAGGCAGAGAGACAAACAATCAGGCCGAGTGCACATCTGCACTGAGGAGCTGCTGGGCGTGCGGCGCCCGTTTGCCGAGCCGCCGGCTAGCCCGCACGATTGCTCGTCAGTCTGGCGTCCGTCGACTGGGGCGCGCGTCTGTTTGTCCGCCCGCCGGTTCGTTTGTTCGCGCGATCCAGTCGGTCGCCATATGCCGCCCGCTCGGCCGCACGGACAACAGCGCGTGAAGGTTTCAATTAAACGCGATCGATTTGCGCGAGACTGGCGGCGGGCGCATGACGAGCCCGTCGACTACGTGCAAACAATCAATTCTATCTCATAATAACAATTAGGAGGGCCCCTCTCGGGCGCGTGCAGTAAGCAGGCGGCAAGCGAGCGGCTTAAAAGGAGGACGTGCGCGGCGAACTGGGCGCTGGCGCTGATGAGAGACTAGCGACGAGAGACGGCCAGCGCCTCGGGGCTGGGCCAATATAAACGAAATGGATTTGGATTTGGATTTGGTCTCTCGCCAATCTGCCGGCGCCGCCCTGACTCCAACTGTGCGCTCTTGTTGACATGGACCTCCGTTTGTTCGCGGGCCATTTCTCGGCCCACTTGACTGGAGCTCGCGCCCCTTCATCGGCAGCTCACCAGCGGCGAGAGAGAAACAAATGCAATCAATCACAGGCACACTCGACGCGCGGCCTTCGACTTGGGCGACGTGCGCGATGCAAATCAACTGGAGGCGGATTCATTTTGATCTCGCGCGACGTGCGCCAGTTATAGAAATGAGCTCGAGACTGGCGAGAGTGGCGAGTGGCGCCGCTGGCGAGGCGGAGCTCAGCCGGGCGCCCGCGAGCTCGAGTGTCGCGCGACGCTCGCGGCCGAGAACAACGACACCGCACGTCGCGTCGAGATTGCCTCGGGGGAAGTGGCGCTCTTTATCTGCCGGCGCCGATCTAAATTCCCCTCTGCCGGCCGTCTGTTTACTGTCGGCCGCCCGGCCAAACGAGCGCCCGGCCAGCCCATCGGATCAAGTGGAGCGCGCGCACCTGCGCGCCGGCTGCGCTCCACTCGGCCCGACTCGGCTCGACTCGGCGCCAGTCCATCGCCGTCGACGCGCCGAAACTGTGAGCCGACAGCTCGAGTTGGCGTCAATGCGACGCGAGCGCCAGCCCGCCCGCCCGCCCGGACTCGACGGGCGCCCATTAAATCATACGCGAGCCCCACGGCAGCCCACTTGCCCATGACAAACTTGATAAATGGCTTTTGTTTCTCGGCCATCGCATGCGAGTCGTCGTCGGGCTGGTCGTGGTCGAGGCAATGCTGCTGGTGGCCGACGTCCGCTCGATGCCGGCACTTAGCGCGCGCCTCTAGTCGCAGGCGCTCACCTGGTGGCCAAGTGGGCTCGAGTGACCGGTGGCGTCGGCGGCTCGAGTTTTTTGCGCCGCCCGCCGGCTGGTTGTGGCGAAAGCAAAGCAGACGCGCCGAGCGGCGCCCACGCGCCAACGCCGACACCAAACGCGCGACTCGACATGCAAATCGGCGCGCACTGAGCGTCGGAATGCGTCGCTTGTTTGTCGACGTCACTCGAACGCTCGGGGCGCCGCCGATATGAGACAGATTTTATTTCAATCGCTTGACGCGTCCCAAGGAAACAAACGGCGGCCGGCCAAAGTTCGCCGGCCGCCCCTGTCAGGTCCACGACAGCCTCCATATGTCGGGCTAAGCGGCCCTCAAGATGCAGTCGCCACGGGCCTGCCGTCGAGCTTGCCCAAAAGGTATTCGCATATACCCGCACGGCTTGCCAGCTCTTTTAATCTCTGAATTGGGGCTTTCTCCTCTGACATCCCCAACAGGCCGGCCCGCTCGGCGCTCAATGCATCTTGGCGCCTCGAGCGAGCACACTCTCGAGCGGCCAAACTCACTGGAATGAGCGCTCGCGAGCTAGGCACGGGGACTTGGGAGTCGTAGTTGCGCAATTACGGCGGCCTCTATATGTTTGTTGCTCGGCAGCCCGCCAGCCAAGTCGCCAGGACTTTGTGCTGGCCACAAAGAGCGCCGCGGCTCCGCCCACTTGCTGAGCTGGCCAACTTTTGTATCGCCCGCCGACCTGAGCGAGCAGACGACAATCAGGCGGCTGATCCGCGCGGACGCCACCACGAGCGCCGCCACGAGCGCCGCCACGACGACGACCGCGACCACGGCCACGACCACGACCACGACCAGAGCCATCACCACGACCGCAAGACCCAAATATTGCCGGCACGTACGCGGGCGCTCTCGAGCTTCTCTAAAGCTCATATCATTTTGTGCGTCCGCCACTGGCGACGCGGGCCAATTTGTCGGCGCGCGCGTGTCGTGTCGTGTGCTTTTTCGAGCTGAGCTCGGCGCTGGCAACTCTACTCAATTCGACTCGACTCACTCCAGCACCACTCGCTCTCTCTCTCTTTCTCTTTTTGGACCGTCCCTACTCCAGAGGCTCAGCCGGCTTTCAATTGTTCCGCCGAGTGGCCTCATTCTGGAGGCGCATAAATTGGCCACAATATTTCCGCAGGCCCGAACTGGAATCAAGGCCAACGTGCGAGCACCGGTCGAGCGCCAAATTGACCGCCGACTCGCACTCACATAAGCCCGTCGGCCCTCGCGGCGAGCTATCTTTGCTCTCCACTCGACAATCCCACCGTCTGGTGGGCGCTAACTAATGAGCAGCGCAGAGAGTGAGGCGCACTTTTGTGCAGACCGAGC
The DNA here is from genome assembly GCA_013180625.2 of Boswellia sacra. NCBI lineage: Eukaryota > Viridiplantae > Streptophyta > Magnoliopsida > Sapindales > Burseraceae > Boswellia > Boswellia sacra. The sequence goes on along the minus strand of SNVD02001899.1, from coordinate 5,529 downwards.
ACAAGTTGCGGGCCAGCGCGCACCTGTGCGGCGAGTCGACGACTGCAAGTCGGCCGACTCACTCAATCTGTAAGCGGCCGACGAAAGCGCATTCGGGCGACGAGTTCACGCGAATCGAGCGCCTCCTCGGGCACGCCTTAAGTAAGCAGCCGGAGGCTGACGAGCTCGAGCCAATCGCACGCAGGCGCGCGCTCGTCGTGGCCTCGGATGCGTCCCGGCTGGCCTCCAGTGGCCTGGAGCCAGATCGTGCGCGCCTAGCTCGCGCCAGCCTATTGATCGCGTGCCTAGCGATCGGGCCTAGCGAAAAGTGAATCACGCGCGCGGCCTGAGATTAGTCGCCAGGGTCGCGCGGGCCAGCTCGGCGCCGGGCTCAAGCGCGCTCGTGACGGATGTCCAAATTGATCTCAATCAAATGCGCGCGCTCGCTAACGCGCTGGTGTTCGTGTTCGTGTTCGTGTCGCTGGCAGAGTTGCGCAACTCACGAGCCGGGCCAACTGTTGGGATGGCAGACGAATCTCTATAAGTGAGCGGGAACGCTCTCGTGTGGCCTTTGAGCGCGCACACGCACGAGAACTGCCACCGGCCGGTGCAATAAGTCGATCTGATTGAATAAGCGACGGGCGTCGTGGGCCAGCCCAGTGAGCAGCTCTGCTTCTCGTTCGACTGCTCGACCGCCCGCCCGCCCGCTTGGGGCCGTGGGCTCTCACTAGCTGCCACAGTGCCAAGTCCGGAATGCGGAGCCAAACCCCAAGCGAAGCTCGAGCAACGCGGCCGAGTGTGGCCAGCCAGGGCGGGCAAAAAATCACTACCGAGCGCCAGCGCCGATTGCCATTTTTGCATTCTCGACGCGCGCCTCGAGCACTTCCGTCCGACAGCTGAAATCAGCCGGCGCACTTTGCCAGCGGCTGACGCGAGCGGCCGAATTTACATAAGGCGCGCGGCCGTCTCGCGACTCGCAAACCGACGAGCGCCTGACTCGAGACCTTTTTGTCAACTGGTAAGCTTGTTTTCGTCGGCGCTCAGAACCTCGCCTGACGAGGGCCCGCCCGGCTGAGACAGGCCCATCGTCTGCCCTCGGGCGCTTAGCCTGCCAATAAATTCCTGCGCCGCACCTCACCTGCCATAAGATTGCGGGTCTGCGCTCGCAATCGAATCAAGGCGCACTTCCGCCTGCCCGGCCAAAATTAACATTCATTCTCGCCCCCCTCCCCCCAACGACGCGCCTCGTCGCCTCGGTCGCCCTGGCTGTGGTCGTTGTCGCGACCGCCGCCCCCGCGGGCCCCCCCCGCTGCCGCTGGCCGTGGCGCGCATTTGTCCCGGCGCTGTTTGGTCGCTCAGGCACCGACGGCCCGACCATCGTGAAGGTCAACACGCTCGTGCGCAGCATCTCAAAGATCGACGACGTCACAATGGTAAGTGTCGGCTAGCCGACTGGCAGCCGCCGAGTCAGTCATCGCCCGCCGAGCGCCTCGACTCGCGCGACTCGTCTCGAGCGCGGCCACGCGTCACGCAAAGCTGGGCCCTCTAATTGGAGCGCAACCAGACGGTCTGCATGCAATCTGGGCCACCGATCGTCTCTATCGTTCGCTTAGACGCCCGCGAGCGCCAAAACTCCAGAGTGCCCGTACGAGCTCGCGGCGCACCTGACTCGTGATTGTTAACTCAATTCGAGTCGCTCGAGCGACTGTGCGCGTCGATCGAGCAGAAAGCCGGCGCCCATCGCTCACTGGGTCGCTGGCTCGCGCGCACGTGCGACATCGATTTGTCGCGCCGGAAGCTCGCGACTCTGAGGGCGGAAGCGCCTCCCACGCCGCCGCCGGGGCGCCACGAGCTAGACGTCAAGCTGTGTGCGAGTTATGAGCCATTCTAATCACGTCGCGGCGGCCACAAATTCAATTGACTCCGGGGCGGCCCCACCGCAAATGCGCCGCTGCACCGCAGCGAGACAACGACGAGCCCGCCGCCTCCGGTCGGGCTCTAATTTGCATGGCGCGTTTGCTCGCTGGCTCTCCCTCGGCGGGCGGTCGATCCTTTATGCAAATGCATATCACCGACTGCAACAACATCAACAACAACAACAACAACAACAACCACCACTACGACCACATCAACAACAACACCGAGGCCTCGATGTTGTTGGGCGATCATGCTGACGACTTCACTAAGGCTAGCCAGCTGAGTAATAACAACATGAACTCGCCGCCACCACCAAATCTCGCGGGATTTGGGCGCACTGGCGCGCTCACACGCGCACACGCCCACGCGCACGAACACACACACCCACGGACGCGCATATGGACACGCGAATTACGCCGCCGACCTGCAGGAGTACTCGGTGCAGCTGTCGCTGCGCCAGGAGTGGACCGACGATCGGCTGGCGTTCGGCAAGATGCGCCAGTATAAGGACTTCGGACTCAACTCGATCACTCTCACGGAACAGGAGCGCATTTGGAAGCCGGACCTGTTTTTCCGCAACGAAAAGGAGGGCCACTTCCACAAGATCATCATGCCCAATGTGTTGCTGCGCATCAAGGGCGAGGGCCAGGTGCTCTACTCGATCCGCATCTCGCTGGTGCTCGCCTGTCCCATGGACCTCAAGTACTATCCCCTGGACAAGCAGAACTGCACCATCGAGATGGCCTCCTACGGCTACCTGGACGAGGACCTCAAGTTCATGTGGAAGGAGGTGAACCCGGTGCAGATCGCCAAGCCGCTCAATTTGCCCCGCTTCACACTCGAGACCTACGACACCGCCTACTGCACCTCGCGCACCACGACGGGCGCATACAGCTGCCTGCGCATCGACCTCATCTTCAAGCGCGAGTTCTCCTACTATCTCATCCAAATCTACATCCCCTGCTGCATGCTGGTCATCGTGTCCTGGGTCAGCTTCTGGCTCGACCCCAACGCCATTCCGGCGCGCGTCTCGCTGGGCGTCACCACACTGCTCACGATGGCCACCCAGATCTCGGGCATCAACGCCTCCCTGCCGCCGGTCTCCTACACCAAGGCCATCGACGTGTGGACGGGCGTGTGTCTCACCTTCGTCTTCGGCGCCCTGCTCGAGTTTGCGCTCGTCAACTACGCCTCGCGCAGCGACCAGCACAAGCGCGAGATGCTCACCTCGGCGCTCACGCACACGCAACAAATGCGCTGGCGCGAGGCCACAGCTGCGGCCGCGGCCGCCGGCGTCGCCCCGCCCACCTCGCCCCCGCCCGACGAGAACTCGCCCTCGATGTTGGCCCGCAAGCAGCCCGCCTTCTTTCCCGCCGGCTTCGCGCACTTCGGCCAGCCGCCGCCGGGGCCGCAGCTGATTGTGGGCCAGCAGCCGCAGGCGGCCAACTTGAAGCTGGTGACCAACGGCCTGGGCGCACTCAGCTCGCACACGGCCAGCGCCGCCACCACCGCCACCAGCACCACCTCGGCCGACAACCAACACGGACACAACCACAGCCACACTCACACTCACAACCTCGGCCAGAACCTCAACTTCAACCACAACCACAAACACAACCTCAACCTCAACCTCAACCACCTGGGCCAGCTCGTGGGAGCCCAGACGCCAGGTGCACAGAGCAAGTCGGCGGCGGGCTCGTTGGCGCGCGGACTCGCCAACGCCAAGTCGCTGGCCAACGGGCGCGCCGCTCTGGGCCCGCAAGCGCACCAGCCGACGGCCACCAAAATCACACCCCAAATTAATTGCGCCTTACAGTATCTGGTGAGTAACTCGGCTTGAGTGTGGTCGACACGCACCTCGCCAAGGGCGCGAGTCGGCGGCGTCTCGGCGGTGCTCGCCCGCTCGCCAGGCCCCAGTGCGCGGGCGCCACTTCGACGCTCTCACGCTTCGTTATTGTTTCCGGGCTTTGAGTCTTGACCGCGGCGGCCAAATTGCGCGGCGACAAACGAGCGCCGCCGCCGTCGACTTGCGCTCTGCTTCCGCCGACTCGGGCCGCCGACTCGCCAATTGATTGGGGCCAACTGGCGGCGGACTTCTGCAAGATCACTGTCACTGAGCCGTTTGCTCACTCACTCGCTCGCTCGCTCGTGCGCCCTTACGCCCGTGCGTCCATTCGCTTGACGGCTCTCGCGCGCTGCTCATTAATAGTCTGGCCGGCGCGGTAATGACGCGCGCGGGCGCTGCTGCGATCGGGCCGCTTGCGAACTGGCCACGCGTATCTAGTTCTCCGCCGGCGTCCAGCTCAGGGATTCGGCGAGCTCTCTGGCGGCAGCCGGCTGCCTGTCGACGGCGCTCGACAGTCGAGAGGCCCGGCGAATATTTGTCGCCCGAATGCCGCGACGTTGCGCAACGGGCCCTAGGCAAGCTCGTTAATTCATTCGATTCCTCTTATTTATTCACTCTCGCCCCCGCGGTTTGCGCTCGGCGAACTGCGCCGGACGCGCCCGCGGCGGAGGCCTGCTGGCCGCTGGCGCAACTATAGAGCCGCCGTGCTGACGCCGGTCAGCGAGCGGCCGCTGGCTCGTCCACTGGCCGGCGCGCTTGTCGCCAATTGATCGATGAGCGGGCCCTCGCTGCTCGACGGCGAGGCCTCGAACGGCCGGCCGCAGTCTCTCAAGTGGCTGCGCATCGTTCTCGCTATCAATCGGCGACTCGATCAATTGTATTTGTGTCTCTCGACGGGCTCCTCGCTGGGTCCCCATCGGCGCCCGCCCGCTCGTTCGCCTCGAAGACGCAGGCCGTCAGAGTGAATGATAAAGAATGATCCTGGCGGCGCCCGCATCCAGCGCCCGCCGTCTCAAGGGCGCCGTTGAGACGCGACCGCTTTGAACGGTGCTTTCGACGCCTGATTGCGAGTGGCCGAGTGCCGCTGGTGTGAGTTCGATGCGATTGCGGTCGGCCGCGCACTCGCACCTGATCCGCTCGGCCCAGCGAGCTGGTCGACCTCAAGCCAGAGACGACAACGAGGATGCGCGGCCCAGACGAGCGCTCGGATAATGAGAAGCCCCGTCGGCTCTTTGATCGATGTTTACCCTCACCAAATCAGGTAATCAATTTCACTCTATCAGCCCACTGACAGGCGACCGAGTGCGCGCCTGTCTTGATACTCTCGACGGACAAGCAAACAGCCTCGAGTGAGGCGACGCCGACCAGTTGGCGACGCCTCGCTGGCCTCCACCTCCGCTTCATATTGAAGGCTCGCGTGACTCGATCGCTCGCTCGCTCAGTTCACCGGCTCCTTGCTGGCCACGCGCCCCACAAGTAGCGTCGGCCAGTGTCCGAGGCGCTGCCAAGCGAGCAAACCAATCAAATCGACATCCGGCGCCGCGCGCACCTGCACGCAATCGCTAGCTCGTAACGGCGCCTGGTCGCAATCAAGTTTGGTGCTCGGGCACTGATCAAATAATGTCGTCCCAATCGTCGTCTTGGGGTCTTCTTTCCATCTTCACCACGACTCGCCACCAGCCAAACTCTCGCCCATTCTCCCGGGCACAAGCGGCGACCTCCCCTCGCTAACCTGAACTTCCGCGCCCTCAATCAATTGAAATCAAATCAACGACAACCCCGCCCCC